>LBNU01039565.1:1427-21220 GCA_014162995.1 Artemisia annua
TTATATAGTAATATGATAAGTGTGAATTAATTATTAATAAATTAAATGATCATCTTGGTTTATACTTTAATACTTTTTCTAAATGTATGTTTGAACAAAAAACATTTATTACGAGTAGTAAATATGTATAATCTACATGACACTTATATAGTAATAGTAATATGATAAGTATGAATTAATTACTGTATAATGATCATCTTGGTTTATACTTTATACTTTTTCTAAATGTATGTTTGAACAAAAAACATTTAGTACGAGTAGTAAATGTGTATAATCTACATGACACTTATATAATATAGTTATATGATAAGTGTGAATTAATTATTAATAAATGATCATTTGGTTTATACTTTATACTTTTTCTAAATGTGTGTTTGAACAAAAAACATTTAATACCAGTAGTAAATGTGTACAATGTATTTATCTATAATCATATTTAATTATCAGTAGTTTGTACATATGATTTTTTTTTTGATCGGCAAAGTATCATTTTATTTCACCCAAAAATATGTACAAGGAAATCAACTAGAAAGGTTCTAGTCATTACAAAGAAACTCCCAATTACATCACCTTATTAGTGGTACCCAAACTAAGGAACTATGTTGTTGGAATGTCGAATTCGCGCCACATCTCCCAGGACCATTCCTTCTTCACCCTATACTTTAACCATGAGAAGGTAATTGCTTGAACTTCCCCGAATAACCCTTGAGTTTGTACATATGATATAACATTATATGCATACTTATCCGATCCACACAACTTATTACAATGTAATATCACTGTGCATGCTTATATAATATATTTATATGATAAGTGTGAATTAATTATTAATAAATGATCATTTGGTTTATACTTTATACTTTTTCTAAATGTGTGTTTGAACAAAAAAACATTTAATACCAGTAGTAAATGTGTACAATGTATTTATCTATAATCATATTTAATTATCAGTAGTTTGTACATATGATATAACATTATATGCATACTTATCCGATCCACACAACTTATTACAATGTAATATCACTGTGCATGCTTATCCACACAACTTTTTTGCTAAAGCATTTTTACATTGTGTCATTATGACTCTTGAAAATGTTTGAGCTATACAATAATAACTGTGTTACATGATATATCTATTTTCTGATACTAGACGAATATCCGCGTATAATGGCGAGGTATAACGGCAAAAAAAAATTATGATTTTGATATGACCTTCGATGCAACACTTAAGAGTTTAGTTTGTTGTCATTACGAGAAAAAGAAAATACCGTTTCAATATTATATAAACCATGTATTTCAAAAATTATAAAGCATGTGAAACAAAAAAAAAATCACTCCATATAGTTATGGTTAAAAATTATAAACCATCTATTTTTAACTTGATATTGATTGTCAAAGTTGTCATTTGGGCTTTCTTAAGTTTACATTAATTATTATACTTATTATAGTTGTCATTTTAAAAGTTAAAAGACATTAATAAAGGGTATCTTAAACAAACAATTTTACTCATTTTAAAAACTTTTTAAGTTTTCAAAACTAAACCAAAACACCCTATATGGTAAAACATAAGAGACCTTTGAGTCATCTGCCTCCTCAAATTTTTTCTATTAATAACTTCCGTCCTCCACTTAGGCACTGAAAGTATTTTTGAAATCTCGTTCTGCAACACCCTTTTTACGGTATTACAAAAAGCAAGATTCAAACTCACTTAATACATTTTAAATAAAATTAATTACTAATTTATGGAACTTCTGTATTGTTGGAGAATTTGTTAATAGTCCAATAGACATTTGTTTGGAATACATTATAGTTAGAAAGTGTCGGCCATTTTGTAAATAGTATAGGTCGTTATTTATATATCAGGCTTGTGAGTTTAAGTTAAGGGTCTGCGCATGGGCTTACACTATATATAGCCCTTTCCACAATGGAAAGGGTATTGGTTCTAGTAATAAGATTTTCATTTTCATAAACTAGTTCCTCCCACTCTCTCTCTCTCTACCTACTTTCTCTCACAAGAATATTCGATCAATACATGTGTATGATGATAGAAAACGTGACCTAACAACATTTAATAGAATTGTGTATGAAAGCTCTGTATTCCTGAAAACTTTGTTAATGGTTCAATATACATTCAACAAAATTGACCATTAGTTTAGTCAAATATATAATCACACAACCGATTTCTATATAAATGAGGACACTTTATATTTTGGGTCATAATATTCATCATGCATGCTAAATGAAGACCCATTGATATTCGGTTCCAAAGAATACAATTGATATACCCTATGCAAAGTGCATTATTAAAATACGTTTGTAATTCACAAACTCTTTTGGCAAGTGTGTTTCTAAGTGGTAACTACAAATCCTTAAAATACCTACAATCCTTTCTACGCTTTTGTACATCTAACAATGCTATACATACATTTTTGCAACATCTCATTTTGTCTCAAATTGTTAACAATAAAAAAATATATATTTTGAATATACAAGAAATGAAACAAAAATGTTATGATAATATTAGTCATGTAGATCAATAAAGTTAAGAGCTTTCGAAAAAACAAAACGATAGACAATCCCTGTTACAGTTACTTCAAAGTTCAAACCATTACTGTCATATTTGTAAAACTACACAAATAAGTAATGATAGCGGGTTGGATGCATTGCGAATTTAACAGGAATGCATTGATGATTACATATATAATATTAGTCATGTAGATCAATAAAGTTAAGAGCTTTCGAAAAAACAAAACGATAGACAATCCCTGTTACAGTTACTTCAAAGTTCAAACTATTACTGTCATATTTGTAAAACTACACAAATAAATAATGATAGCGGGTTGGATGCATTGCGAATTTAACAGGAATGTATTGATGATTACATATATAATATTGTAGAAAAGAATAGGTTTATGTTTCATTTCAAATATAATGAAGTTTTATTTCATGTCTAAATGGCATAAAGAAGTCTTAATTCTTAAACATCTTTATAATTTCAAAAAATTTAATACATGTGTTATGTAAGGCTTTTTATGAAATTATAAAGGTTTATACCATAAGATATGTACATTTATAATCTCAAAAAGTCTAAAAACAATTGTTGTAATATTTTATAAACTTTTTTAAAAATCTACTATAGTGGATGCTATAGGAATAAGAAACTCTAAATCCACTACAAGGAATAACAAATTCTAAAACAGGTAGATGCCTTATTTGTTCTTATTGATCATCTTATTTAAACTTTGAATGTCAACGTATTATTTCATTGGAGACGAAAGATGTGTATTAACGAGTGATAGGAACTTTTCAAACGTGTGGTGATTTGAAATTTCAAGAAAATGATGCAAACTTTTTATCTATATCTATACTATCTATAAAACAAAAATGCTAAAGTGAAAAGTGAAAGTAAAGAAACTAAAATATAAAAAAAATAAAAATGAGATGTTGAAATTAATTATGAGCAAGTGAAAAAGTTGAAACTAAAAACAGAAATGTTAAAAATATATGTTTTAAAAAGAAACTATTAATACACATCGTAAACCGGGTTAACCCGGGACGCGTGAAACTCGGCGAGTTGACCCGGTTTAATTTAACCTGTTTTTCGAACCAACCCGTCGGGTTGACCAGTTTTTTGACCGGAACGGTTCAACCGGTCGAACCGGGTTTCAAAACATTATGTTTAATCCTCAAATCCTCAAACTTATTACTTTTCGTTTATAACCCATAAACTTTTTTTATCACTAAAACTATCTGCCGCTATAAAATCTCGTTGCTATGCACGGGTACTCGTCTAGTATTTAATAGATATGACAAAGATGTATAAAGGTTTATTTTTGTCATAAACTATGTTGCATTTTGAAACCCACTTTTTTTTGGTTTACATGCATTTTTTAATAAAATTTTGCTAAAAACATGATCGATTTTTATTAACAATTAACATCATTTATTATTAATTTTTTTTTCTCAAAATAATTGTCTCAAGGCAAAAATCATACCATTTAGAAAAAAACACAATTATTATTGTTTTATTTTTCTTTTTTTTTTTTGGTTAAAAAGGTAACTACCCTAATATAATATAGGATATTACTTAAAAAACAGCTAAGTACAAAGAATGAAGGTGGATCATACATCTTAGCCTAACAAGGGTAAACAAAAGTGCCTACAATGCTTAAGACCTAGACCAGCAAAAGACATGACAGACAGTGCTTATGCAAAATAAAAAAATAACCTATCTAAATTGACCACGAAGGTTCATGTCACATGCATCAGCATACTTCATTTGGGCACTAGTCAAACAAAAGTCATCAAAAGCACCATCGTCATAGGGGTTCTGGTCATAGTTATTGTCCTTCTATTTCTCATTAAGCTCTTCATACATGCTCCACTACCACTTATAGAACCATCGTAGCCTATAAAAGAAGCAGTTTTATTATAGTCCTCAAGAGCTTCATCATCATCACTATATGAAACAACCAAATTACCAACCTTTAAAAACGGATTACCAGTTTTTTTGCCATCTTTACTCAAGTCACGTGAACTATTCGGCATCACAGAAGGAGGCGCTTTGGACGAACTTGGAATGCTATCATTGTTTTGCCCTTGGCCACCTTTAACAGTAGAAGCAATATTTGCGTTGTTTGTAGTGGTCTCACCATTTGGAACAACACTTTCGATAATAGACTCTCAATTTTATCAAGAGCATCAAAATGGATTGGAAATAATAAATACATTACTAAACTTTGTAGGATGTTTGGAAGTAGATGCCACATTGGTTTTATCAGTTTGGCTGGTCACCTTGATAGTCGTTTGTTGCTTTACCACTAGCATATACTCAACTTTCTTGTTCAAAGATAATCCATAAGCCTGTTTAGTTTGAGCACCTGAGCACCTTTCTGCTTTAAAGTGGTAAAGTCGTCATTCAACCCTCCTTTAGAAACACCCGAAGTAGGGTCTTTACCTTTATTAGCTACGTTAGCTACACGTTTAGGAATAGCTTTGGGGCAATCACCACTAACATGACCAAAGAGCAAACAAGTACTACATCGAGGGGGTTCCCACTCATACTCAATGCTAATAATCTCCTTAGTATACCCACTCCCATCAAGTTGTAACACCCCCATTTTCACGTTTCGCAGCGGATTTAGACTTGGGGTATTACTTTATGGAATCACATTTACAGTAATAGAAAACGACTCAAAAAGAGACGTTTTTATAAATATGTTATCATTCAATAAAATATCAGAGTTTTATTAAGGTGAGGTCCCGTGAATCTAAGTGTGAAATAGTGTAGGAATGATAACAAGATTGAAAGTCCTCCGAGTTCAGTGCCTCCTCCTGCCATGTCTCTATAATGGTATACCTAGGATACATGCATAAAAAGTCAACACTAGGTGTTGAGTGAGAATCATAGGTTTAAGTGTTAGTGAATACAAGTTTCCTGGGCTACGTTGTTACACCCATCTAGGAAAATGTTGTGTGTGTGTGTGATAATTGTGATGCATGCACAATTATCAGGAGTGGGGTATGTTGCACTAAGCTCATGAACCACACGTTAACAATCCGGGTCATGTGGGCTGCAGACCCAACATGAGGGGATGGGAAGGATAACTTGCCAAAGTTATTCCTTCAGTGGGTTCAAGTATAGTACTTATTGGTACCACCCAGAGAGGTGTTAATACCAACGAGAGTTGTCAGACTCCAATAGATCTATCAACTATACTCGCGTTCGCGTGGGTAAAATATCCCAAACGATTAGATTCATGAATTTTAGTTATGTAGAGGTGGCAGTTAGTTTACTCGTGTAACAACCAAAGAAAAAGACTTGTATTCGGTTTTAAGTAAAGCAAGTAGCACGTATCCCCCTCACAGGGTTTGTAAAGCATTTAGAGTGAAAAGTTTTAAAAGATGTGAGGCTACGAAACTCACCTGGGCTTAGGGAATTCTAACTAGTGCAAAGAGTGACTCGGAAACTAGATTGCCTTACTCACGTATCCTGATGTTGTTGTTGTGGATGTATGTCAAGCTTTAGTTGTTTAATTTATATATGTTTCTTAAGTAATTTATTCTTAAGGTTCTTTAGAGTTTTAGATATAACATAACACCGTTCAGGCCATCATAATTCAGAAGTATAAGACTCCTCACATGAAGCTCCCTACTATTGTATTATGTTATCAACATAATACCGTTCGAGCCATCATAATTCAGAAGTTAATATTCCTCACATGAAGCTCCTTACTATTGAGTCATGTTGTTATTATGGTTAGCTATAACATAACACCGTTCGGGCCATCATAATTCAGAAGTATATGCAATAATCGTTTGAGGAGTCAGGGCACTTTAAATCGTAAACACAACAAACTCGTCAGAACGAAATATCCACATAATACTCCTCACATGGAGCTCCCTAGTATTGTGTTATGCTTCTAACTTTAAAATATGTTTGCTATATATATGAAATAGTTTACTTTATATCCTTTAAGTTTAATATATTTACATAATCTACCCTAGACTNTAACATAACACCGTTCGGGCCATCATAATTCAGAAGTATATGCAATAATCGTTTGAGGAGTCAGGGCACTTTAAATCGTAAACACAACAAACTCGTCAGAACGAAATATCCACATAATACTCCTCACATGGAGCTCCCTAGTATTGTGTTATGCTTCTAACTTTAAAATATGTTTGCTATATATATGAAATAGTTTACTTTATATCCTTTAAGTTTAATATATTTACATAATCTACCCTAGACTTTATTATACTTATATTACTTATATTTATAACTATTTATATTTGACACAACTAGTCCCTATACTTCTATATTTTGAGAAAATGACAGAAATGACCCTTGGACTCTTAAGTTTTCTATATTTACTGTTTTGACCCTTAACTTTATAACTTTTGCAAAACTAGTCCTTTTAAGTTTATAACTATTTAACTTTTTATCCTAGGGTTTTATAATTTCGCAAAAAGAGTCCTTATACTTATAACTTCTAAGAAATGTCAAAAATAGTCCCTAGACTCTATATTTTCAGAAAATTACCATATATACCCCTATGCATGGAAAAATTTGCAAAAATAGTCCTAATTCCATGCAAACTATATTTTTATGAAACAAAAAGGTTTCCTAGCTTATGTTTAACTAATATTAGCTTATCTAAGTGACCTAAACTAACTTAGGGCTTATGGTAAGGGCTTATAGTATATTTTTAGGGTTTATTCTATATTTAGGGTTTTAAAAAGTAAACTAGCAAATGATTATGACCAAGGCTTAGGCAAGGGATCCTATGTGTTCTAAGGAACCTAATATCTATCCTAGTACTGATATAAAGTTAAAAGAACTAAAAGTGAAGGCTTACTTGGTTAGGGAAGGGTTTAACGAGGGGTAACCTAGGGTTTTAGGGTTTTCTAGGCAAAAACGAACTCGACAAGACCTCAAGACCTCTACCACTCGACTTCTAAGTTTACTAGGCTCCTTCTACCACCCTTAGGATCAGAGAGTTTAAGGTGAAAATATGTGAAAGTGTGTGTTTGAAATGAGAGGGATACGAGGGTTTATATAGGGCTCGTTAGCCCTTATGGCTAAGTTTTCTTAGCATGGTTGCTATGTGACGTGGAGGGGGAGGTATAAGGAGGGGGAGGATGACTAGGAAGAGCTACTAGCTGAGTAGCATGAGCTATAGTAGTAGAATAGGGTGGTGTGGAGTAATGGTGGCCGCGGGGTGGTTTTTGGGTGACAAGGTGGTGACGAGGGGTATGTGTGGCGAATTGGTGGCCACAAGGTGGTAAGGCGGTGGTAGAGAGGTGATGGAGGTGCTTGTAAGCAGCTAGGGAAGGTTATAGAGGCGGTTTAGGGTGTTTATAGTGGTAATGAAGCCGTGGAGTGGTTTTGGTCAAAGGAGGTGACAAGTAGGTGATGCACCTACTTGTATAGGTTATTAGAGGTGTTAGGGTGCTAGGTTGGTTAGGGTAAGGTGCTAGGGTGCTTGGTTGTATGGTTTGAGGTGTTATAGTTACTTAGTTTTAAGGTTTAAGTCTAGTTCTAACCTAGTTTTACCTAAAGTGAGTTTAGGGTTTTGCTTAGGGTTTAGTGCCTAAGTTAGGTTCCTATGAGTGTTTAGTGACTAATCCTAAGTCCTAAGGGGTTTGTACTAAGTGATGGTAGTCTATGGTAAAGATTTAGGAAGGTTTGACCTAGTTTTCGGGAAGTTATAGCCTAGTTATGGTTTTGTGCCTAAGAGTCTTGTACCTAAGTTCTAATGGGTTGTACTAAGGTCTAGGCCCTAAAGTATCCTAATGTTCCTAAAGTATCTCATACTTAAGCCTTGGACACTTTCAAACTAGTTTAACTAAGCATATAGGGTTTAGTAAACACATAGACCTAATTAGGGTTTGTTTAGGGTTTGTTATGGTTTTGTGATAAGTTTAGTGTGTTAGATTGATAAATTACTTATTATGGTGTTGTCGTGATCTTGTGCTTGACATACCAGGGGTTTATAGGGTGTGAGTGTTGAGTTATTTGGCTTGTGAGGATACGTGGGCAAGTCTAGAGAGTCATGCAAGCAATGAATGCACATAAAAAGCAAAAATTTACCTGTGAAATACCTACTATAGGTATTTGTAATGGGAATGACAGTGATGAGAATTTGTGGGTTGTTACACAAGTTTTGGGACAACCAAGACCAAATTATCTCTAAACTCTTTAGATGCATCAATTTCGATGAAAGCTCTCACATAACTGCTCCGCCCCCCATGAATCTAAGTACATAATATTCGTATAAGAATCAAGCATCATAGGCTTACCAATCTTTGAAGTAATCAAACTAAGACCATTTGATTTATAAGCAACTAAAGGAACATCGTGAAATTTCACCCACATCGGAACACAAGACAAATCTTCCTTAAGTAAACTCACCGAGGGAGACCACTTATTAAGAAAAATGGGAATGCCACGAATCATCCAAGGACCATCCCCAAAGCATAGATTCAGCACCCTTAGTAGACGATAATTTAAAGAAGAAAAAACCATTTGCATTCATTGTACCTTTCACAATACCAATTCCTTTTTCCAATTGTCGCGCACAAACCAATCAACAACAAGAAAAGCAAGACGTTTACCAATAAAATCAAATCAATAGGAAGACCAACATCATAATCCGCATCCTTTGGAATTTGTTCGTCAATTTTTAGAAACTTTGCCTTAGTAGACGCTAAAGCACTGAATTTGGAAGCAAAGGTCGAAGGGGACTCCTTTAAGTTTGCATCAGTCACATTCACAGGCACATTCCCACTAGTAGAAGGAGTATTAACCTTCTTCCCATGCACATGCACATCATTCACTACATTAGCCATAATAGAGTCACATTTGAGCGTATTATTAGCATTGTTGCAAAAATCAGCCTAGGCGGTCGATTAATCACTAGGCAGGGATTAACCGTCAAGATTTTCACTAATCGGCCTTATTAATCGGATTGGTAAAAAATCGGTCAACATACCGATTAATCGGATAAAAATCGGCCAAATAGGCATAAATCGGAGAAAAATCGGATAAATCGGCCAAAACGGTTACAGATAGAAATAGGTCAAATCAGGCATAAATCGGCCAAATCGGGAAAAAAATAGGCTAGATCAGCCAAATCGGGCATATAGTTTCAAAATTTTATAATTATATATATATATATAATCCAATCCGATTAATCCCTGATTAATACCGCCTAACCGATTAATCGCTAGATGGTACCCGACCACCCAATTACCACCTAGTATTTTTGCAACCTTGATTATTAGTAGCAATACCAGTAGCTTCAATATGAACCTTGTTAGTATCATCATTACTCATCCAAACCGTATGTGTCTGCATGCTTTCATCCACACAAAAGATACCAGGTTGTGTTACATCAGGCGTAGCATCAGGTTGTGGGTTTATGTAATTACCAGTCAATGGATAGACTCGTTTGAATTAACCTTTACCCCACTAATAGAAACAATCTTTGGATGTAATGGTTTTCCATCTTCGTCCAAAAATACAAATTTTCCATCAAGCATTTGCTTTTCAAGTCGCTAAAGAAGTAGGACTTAGACTACCACCTGTTGAAGTTTGTAGTACATCAACAGGTTCCGTGGTATTACTAGTCGTGGTATTACTAGCTGATTTCGACCCGGATTGTTCATTGTTTTCCCCTTCAATATTACGTACCTTTGAAGCCAAATCGCTAAGTTTAGGAAAGCTAGTATCAAAATTACCGGTACCGGCGCTCACTCCATCATCAGCCAACCTTGCGCAACCAGGATCATCCATCATCAAGTTTTCTTTCTCCTTTACACCCTTACTTCTCCCTCCCCCTTTTGGACTCAAACACCCCTTCTCCATCTTCAGATCATGCGCACTACTCTTTACGCAAACCAATGATTAACCAGAAAACCCTACGACACCAAGTAGCCAAACAACATATCTAACTTAAACGAGTAGTGAAACACGTATGCAATATACAGAACTGAAGCCAATAAAATTAATGAAAAGTAATCGGCTAACAAAACCCTAACTGAATAGGTTAATTGTAGTCTACCAGTAAGATTAAAATAAGCCAAGTAACAACGAATGAAGAAGAGAAGATTAATATTCGATCAGATAAGGTCCTTCTACACGTTCTTGAAACCCTAAAAAATGATTTGTCACTGATGAGGCGAAAAGTGTACCTCTTTTGGGGGGTCATCTAAGCCCTAAATCGTAATTATTTGATCAAATATTACCCTAAATCGTTCCTTTTGTCATTTTAGGTACTTTGGAGAAGAAATCTGGAAAAGGAAGCATTTTGGACGTTTTTGGAGCATAAAAGTGAAGAAAACGACAAAGTCTCTAATTCTGCTGGAACAGCACCCATGACGGCGTCATGGCTTAGAAGGTGACGCCGTCAAGCTAGACAAACAGAGGTGGATGTGAAGATTTTCCTTGATAAGCCAGAATGGAATTTTGGAAGTTAAAGGGGGACGGCGTCAAGAGGCCGTCAGGAAACCCTAGCATGGCGAGGTGACGGCGTCACAACCCAAAGAGTGACGCCGTCAAGTCTGTTTTCCTATATATATTTTCGCAATTTTCATTCATTGTGTGGAACTTTTTAGGGAGGAACCCTAATACGAATTTTAGCAGCTTTTTCAAGGTTTTTCACCTTGAGATCTTCCATGTTACATTGAAGATAAGTTATCAATTAATCATTCAATATGTCTATGTGTTGTTTGATTCTATCTTGTTCTTGTCTTTTGTTTAACATGCTAGGCTAGGTTTTCTTTGTGTTTGCTTAGATCTAATGAAACCTAACTATTAATTATTGGTTGAATGGTGTGTTATTAATTGTATTGGATGAATGTTTATCGATGTTAGGCTTAAGAAAACTGGCTAACCTCCTATACGGTAACTTGCTTGAACGTCTTAAGAAACATGATCGGATGTGTACTACGATTATATGGTTGTATTTAATGCATGAGCGAATTCTAGTGATCCCATGTTAGGAGCTTTTAGTCGGCTCGACATAGGAGTGAAGTAGGAGCTTATAGAGTTGGGGAAGTTCGTACACACCCCCACGACTGGTATTAAGGAATGCAACCCGTCATCCACGCAATTATAACACACTAATCAACCGGTAAAAGATAGTTAGGGAGTAATGAAATCTAAGTAAACACACTTCTCTCCATATTAGTTTTCACAACCATTTTATTTTCAGTTATTTTATTTTATTTGCATTTGTAGTTATTTGGGTTAGTTGACTAGCAACTAATTCCGCCCACTCCTTCAAACCCGAGATAATTTTACTTGCTTTCCTAAAAACATAAAATACAAAAAGAATCTTCCCTCACCCTTAGACCTATTAGAGTAGTTTTTCAATCCTAACGACACTATTCCCCTAGAGAACGATCAATCCCCCGGTACTTGCCACTACACTATACTACATCGGTCAGGTACACTGCCTGGTGGGGATTGCAAGCCTCTTAAGATCCCTTGAGAGGTAAAACCTGTTGTAAGGTCGCAAAACCACGCATCAGTCACCAAACCTGAAATCTGTGTAACCAACAGCGACTCTTATCCAAGATTATGAAAAAACACGAATGATTATCACTCTCCTTTTACCTGGTCGTTGCAAGAAGACACAAAAATTAGGCTGAAAAGGTGAAAAAAAACTATGAGGCAATTTAGGGTTCAAGAAAGTCGCTAAAGAGAGAATTTTCGTATTTTATTTCTCTTACTTTATGCAGAAAGACAGTTTTACTCTTAACTAATTAATTAATGTTTTTTTTAAGGTTTATTATAATAGTTTCAAGCAATAGTAATATGGTAAACTCGATCACATTTTCATATTACTATTTAGTAGTGGACGACTAAAATGAGACATCTTAAGTCTAAACAAGTAAAAGTGGACTATTGATTTGGGATGGATAGTGTATTATTCTTGCATTAAATTTACCGTAAAAAACTATATATGATGTTGCATGTGTGCAATTGGTTTATTCTCATGACAAGATTTCTATAATATGTTGTACGTTTTGTTTGGATACATGGAATACATTGTTAAATAGTGAATGTTATCTACACAGTATATGTCATGTGAAGAGACAAGTTATAACATATATCGTATATTATGGTAACATTTGCCTTTAGTGATGATAATTGGTTTATCCAGTGTACACATGACACGGATCACATTGTTTGGATTTCATAACGTACTGCTTTGTTTGGATTTATGTAAGAAAATTCTAAAATAATATTTCGACTAATGTAGTGCATAAAAAACATTTAACATTTTTAAAGGCAGAATTTTATTCCTAGCTAGATAATGTTCGAATTAGTATAGCAACGGTGTACGTTGGACAGGTAGGTATACATTTGTGTTCACACATTACAAATATTTTGAAGGGGCAAGCTTTCATTGAAGCGAGCTGCTCAAAAAGAATTAAGGGTTTACAAATAGTCAAGTGCGTCGTATAAAGATTTATATAAAAAAAAAATGTAAATAGCGTCAGTAAAAACATATATAATGCATAGATAGTCGCACTCAATAAAATTTCATAACTCTCACACGCCATTAACCCTTTTATCTATCAAATTAATTTATGGATATCATGTCAATTAGAAGTTCAGTTTGAACTTTGAACAAAAGCATGTATGAGTCGCAAAAGGTTTTGAAAAAGTTATACGGAGTATTATGTTAAAAATTAATTGAAGTGTAACTTTATTTGATTAGAATATGCAGGAATTTTTTATATAATAACCGAAAACATTTTAACGAATGAATGCATAATTTTATCCAAAAATAATCTCTCCCGTCTTTTAGATCAACCCGTCATACTTTACAAGCCTGCCCCACTATTCCCTTAAAGAACAATCAATTTCCTGGTTATACCTTTAGACAATGGTTAAGTACACTGCCTAAGGGGATGTAAAACTTTGATGTTTACAACCCACGCCTCAACCCGCATGGTTTTGGCCAAGTTTTGGTTCTCACGAAAGTTTTGAAATGGTTTTTAGTTCGGATTTGGTTATTAAAGTTAAATTTTGGGGCCAAACCAAAACCCGAAAGTTTATTTCTCGCTAACTTTTGAAGGAATGCGGAACTGGATGCGTAAATTGGATTATAAGATCGAAATAACAAAGTATTGATCATGATCAGCTACGAAGTAGTTTTAAAAGTTGAATTCCTATTTAACTTAGTTGTAGATTAAGGTGTTCCATCTGAGAGAGCTATGACTTTTCGACCCATATGATATATAGAATCTGTGATCTTGTTTTGTTTACTATCAGTGTGATCTTGGTATAATATTTTAAACTACTAGAAGCTCTGTATATTATTCTTGTTGGTTTGCTACTTGAGTGTTGGCAATGAAGCATTCAAGTTTATTTGGCATCAAAGCTAGTGGTATAAGTTTACACAATGCATTGATGCCTTTTGAAAAGTTATCATAACGTCCTTTACACGTTTTAGACCTTCGAGTAAATATTTCTTTCTTTAAAATTACTCTATAACACTGTCACTATATTGTGCTGACTTTTGGGTGATCTTATTTCATCCTTCAAATTATGTTCATCTCCTTCATCGTCAACGAGTTTATAATCTACTCACATGTGCAATATACATCGAAACCATTTGCATATTATTCATTTATTTTTTTAGTCATATATGTGTTAAGAAGCGAAGATCAGATTTTAGCTGAAGAAAAAGTGATCGAGCAACATTTGTAAAGTGCAGTATCTTAGTTTGAAGAAATTACTTGGCATCAAATTTAAGTTATAGATTAAGTAATTGCATGCATGTTTGCTGAATTGCTGTTCAATTAAGGATTATCATCACCAAATAATTTGGTTAACGAAACTTGTCAGGCAAAACGCATGCTATAAGCTAGCAAAAGATAAGACAAACAACTGTACGATCAAATAACACAAAATTATCATCACCATATAATTTGGTTAACGAAACTTGTCAGGCAAAACGCATGCCATAAGCTAGCAAAAGATAAAACAAACAAACGTACGATCAAGTAACATAAAATTATATGGTTCAACTGAGTGAGACATTATATTACATACATTCGCTTTTTTGTATTAGCCTTACAAATTGTGGGTCCCCGAGTCATTTTATGTGTCCCTGACTTCTTTTTGTGGGGTCTCTGATTCATTTTCTAATGTATTTTGATGGAGGATTGTAGTCTATTGGCTACAAAAATTGTAGCAAAGTTATCCCCATTTGTTATATGGTTATTTTCTTTCTGCAATTATACGTGTGTATTTGATTCTTGTGTGGTTACTTTCACTACTACGTTTTCCACTTTTAGCGACTACCGATGTTGCAAAAATCGGCCGATTAATCATCGATTAATCGGTAATCGGCCTTGTACCTTGTAGAATTTTGAAAATCGGTGCAAAAATCGGCCTAGACAAAAATTAGCCATTAATCAGTCAAAAATCGGCCGAATCAGTCAAAAATCAGCCGAATCGGACAAATCGGTAAACTTTAAAAAAACCAATACTTTAGGTATTCTACTTAATTTGGGGATCATTTATTTCACTTATAACGCACAATGTGCCTCATAATAAGAATTGGAGCCTTTTATTGAGGTTTGAAAACATAGTAAGCTTAGAATCATCTAAGATCTTTAGTTTGGTCTCCAGAAATATTCAAAACTTGCAGGAAACGCGAATCCGATTAATCACCGATTAATCCCGCCTAGACTGATTAATCGCTGCAAGGTGATCGACCGCCCGACTACCGATTCACGATTTTTGCAACATTGGCGACTACGCAAGTAGTCGCTAAAATCTCAAAAAGTCATCGTTATACTTATAACGACGACGGGCGGTCTCAATAATACCGCCACCACAGGTTGGTCGTTATAAGTTTTAGCGACAAACTATTTTTACCTTTAGCGACCACAGGTTTAACTTGACTTTTTTGACTTTTGACTTTTGTCTAAACTTTCATGACAAAACTTTTAGCAACTACATGTAAGCGCTATAGGTAGTTAATGTCAAATATTTAATACGGACAGTATTGTTGTCTAGCGAACCTTTAGTGATAGCTACGGCATGTCGTTGCTAAAAGTTTTGGTCAAAGACGGGGCCAAGTGATGACATCAAATAAGTACATATTATTGTCATCATTTATCCTATTTATTTGACTTGTTTTATTATATTATTTATGAGAATTGATACTTAATTGTTTACTTTAGTAATTCTCAGGTAAAAACAAGCAATTGGTGAAACTTGGCGATTTTGGACGAATTATGGAGCAAAACTAGCAAGATGTCAAAAGTCTACTGAAATCCAGAAGATGCGCCGTATCACTCTCAACAGATACGCCGCATTATACTTCTGACATACGGCGTATCACTATCCAGACTTCACTAGATACAATCCAAAACACTGAAGGACATGCGCCGAATAAAAGATCAAGATACGTCGCATCTGAAGACGGTGTACGAATATTCCAGAATATATTAATCTTGGACCCCACGCGAAGTTAAGTCAATGCACCGCATCTACTTACTCGATGCGCCGCATCGTGCCCTCAGACAGAAACTATAAATACCCCAAGACATACACGAATTTTGTGTGCAACCAAACCCTAAGGAGACGAATTCAGTCGAAGAAGGATCACAAGACACACCCAAAATGAAGATATTAGAGCTGTAAGAAGGTCCTGCATATATTTAATTCATTAAGTAGTTTTGTTTTATTGTATTAGTACGTTTTAATTCATCAGGATTGATGGGCTTGTGGCCACCATACTGCTCCCCTTAAAATTGTTTTCCCATCAATTAAAGTTTATATGATGATGTTTTTGATGACTTGTATATGTGCATTGATAACCTCTGTGTCTAGCTGAGCCTGTGGGCTGCCATACCTGTTCCTTGCCTACTTATCTAGTGTCTAGAAAGTAGGATAGACATAAGTGATCATTAAGAGTTTACTCGCCTACATTTATGATCCAACGAGGCAGATTAGATTACGATACTCATCATATAAAACTAGCAATAAAACAAGTGACAAGCTGCTTAACTATCAGGACAGGCCTTCTTCTGCTTCTATTATCTATCTGTGTACGTGTTGCTATTCGCTGATTCGTGCTCATTAGTTTATTTACTGTTTAATAAAACAAAACTGTGCTAGTCTCTCAGGCTGAACCCCCTTTCGTTAGATTAGACTGTAAAACTAACTTAGGATATTAAAGTACTGATTAGGTTAACCAGATAATACGTTCCACTCTTAGTGATAGACACTCTACTTACCATTATATTCATACTGAGCGGGTACACTGCTCGTTAGGTGTGTGTGTTATTGATAAGTCGGCTAAATATAAATATAAAACTTGAGTAGGCATTAATATTGCTAAACCGCAACGACACACGCAACACATCAAGTTTTTGGTGCCGCTGCCGGGGAGTGAATTGTTATTATCTGTTTATCTGATTAGAATTTTAATTAGTTTTTCTCTTTTTAGGTTTTTAGATTTTAACCGCTAACTTTGTTGTATAATAGATAGATTGCAATCATTGTATAATTTGCATATTTATTGTTTTTTTTCTATAATTTTTGTTTTTATTTATTTTCTTTGATTTTTCTGCATAACTGCTGTCGTTGTATTCTGCTGATACAAACGATACGGCGCATCTGTTTCTCAGATACGGCGTATTGCGTTTTAACTTTTTATAAATACAACGTGTTTAATAATTCGAGTACGGCGCATCTATCCCCAAGATACGGCGTATTCTGTTTTTAATCAGAAATTTTTTCGAACCCCTAAACGCCATACGACGCATCTGTTTCGACAGATACGGCGTATATATTTAATTAAAAACAGTTTTCGAATTAATTAAACAGAAGCGACGCATCGATTTTTATCGATACGGCGCATTTACTGAATCAAAAATATTGTATTTTGAAACGTAACGAATATACGACGTATTAGCTTCTGCTGATACGGCGCATCTTATTTTTATAAGTATAATTGATTTTTGATTATTTAAACATACGGCGCATTTAACTAATTAAGTGCGGCGTATTGATTTTCTGAATAAAAGGCTGATTTATTTTTAACAATTAAGATACGGTGCATCCTATTTATAGGATACGGCGCATCATCTGCAGACATCAGCAAACTGTTATTTATCCCGAACGGAGAATATTCTAATCAACTTTCCTGTCTCTTAGAAAGCTTTTACTGCGAAGCCTATTTGTTTTGTATTTCAGGAATCGTGATTGATGTTTTCCAAGCTGGTTCGGAAGACCAAGAATCAAACTTACAATCGAAACTTTTATCAAAGAATTCAAGACCACTAATGAACTGTTGCTGAAAGAACAAGACAATATGATTAGAGAATTGGCAATTGAAGTACACCAATTGTCAAAAGTGATTAAAGGAGTTTTATTCCAAAGGCACAACCTGAATGGAATTACTACTAGAGGCGGAGTAGTATCAAGGATGTTCCAATTAGTGGGAAGAATGTTTGGTTACGTGACGAGAACAAAATAGGAGCTGAACGTGAGTCTAACTTGAAGACTCTGGAATAAAGAAAAGTGCTGACCGGGAAACAACCCGGATTTCTATCTTATTTTTCTGTTTTCTGTCGAGTCTGTCAGACCTGCAGAAGATGCGGCGCATCCCCATCATAGGATGCGGCGTATCAACTGCACTGGTCATATCCGTTTTATTTTTCTGCATTTTTTTTAGACCTTAAAACTTTCTGTCAGTTCATTTAATGCGGCGCATCCCTGGTTAAGGATGCGACGCATTTATTTTCTGATTCATATTAATTTCAGGCTCGATACGGCGCATCCTCTTCCATAAGATGCGGCGTATCGACTGACCTGATGATTTACAGTTTAATTTTTAGGTTTAATTTTTTCTAACTACTAATGAATTACACTAGTTATAACCTTCTTAACTCAGGTGTGTTAAAGTTTTGGTGGTATAATAGATTCATGTACTTTCTGTGGAGACATCATTCATGAAAATAGATTTTTCTTATAAACGCATAATGGAGGATCATACCGACCAAATCTCAGGGGAGTTTTTCCGGTCTAATTCTTTTATTTTTCAGTTTTTAACTTTTAATACAAACAACGAGGACGTTGTTTAACTTAAGTGGGGGATGGAGAATTAGAACGCTTACTTGTCCCAAACTTTTCAAAAGATACTTAAAATGTGCTTAATATATCAAAATTTAAAATTTTTTAGCATGTTTTTGTTTAAGTCTATATTACATAGCCGCACACATAACCTTATTTTTCCGAAAATTAAAAACTTTAGTGTGTCGGTGACTTGTAAACTTTAGAACTTGGCTTGTATACTATTCGAGACCACCATAATGAGTATTATTGATATAATTGGAGTGACTTGTCTAACTTGGTAAATTTATAGGATTACACCCAAAAAGCCTATACATGTTATGTGACATTAACTAACTACACTGGTTAGTTAACCCCCATATAAACCCTTTTGTTACTCTCATTTTTAGAGTAAGATATCCCTAGAAAAACCCTCAGAGCCATTCATTTTGTTTCTTGCACCTTTGTTAAAATGTTTTGTTACACCCTTACACCTTAGCCTACCCTGTAGATTAATGTCCGTGGTTAGTTACTTTAGGCAAAGTGTGTTTCCTTACATTACCTATGTTCGCGTGCGTAATTCATTATCTTTGGTTAGGTCGGGAAATTGCACAATGCAATTGGAGTGAAAGTACATATTGTATAGTTTTATTTTCGTGTGTTTACTACTTTCACTATTACTTTTATATATGAAGTTATGAAAAGTATAGAAATATTATCCGGAAAAATCGTGATAGTAAAGTTGTGAAATTTTACACATCTTAGTATTAAAAAAAATATCGAAAAAATAGAAAAGAAAAAGAAAGAAGAAAAAGTTGAAAGTTTGTTTTAACTAACTATTGTGTGGAAAACTAGAAGGGGGGTTGAATAGTTTTACGTCCGTTTTAAATTTATGAAAACAAGTTTGTTTTAAAAACTTCGATTCTAGTTTATGTGAATTCAAGACTTGCACTGTATGAACAACTATATATATAGCTAACTAGCAAACTAATATAATGTAAGTAAGTAAGTAATGAATGAGAAGAGTTAGAGAGATCAAACCACAACACAAGGATTTATAGTGGTTCGGCTACAAGGACACCTTCCTTGTTCCTACTCCACTCCCCGAGTCACCTACTCGAGAGTTTTCTTCACTATGTCAACAAACTCCTTTATGGCGGAGAAAACCTTACACAACGTCGCTTACACCGGCTTAACGACA
>LBNU01039568.1:12611-47071 GCA_014162995.1 Artemisia annua
ACGTTCAAAATGGATGAAATCGGTCGAACACGTACGGTCGCAATCGGTCGAACACCGGCTTGGTAGGTGTATGGTGTTATAGTGTGAATGTTACAATATATGAATTGTTTTTGAAGTTAAGCCTTTTATTCAATTTCAAAGTTAAAGCAACATTACACCAAGTTACAAACGATACAGAAAACAAATAAACACGATACGGAAAATAGAAAGACACGAAACGAAAATACTTAACATAAAACACCATTATATTACTCATCGTATCTGTCCCATGCATGTTTCTCAGAATGAACCACACATGTTGATATTTTAACCCTCTATCACCATGGCCGCCGGCGTTCGATCATGATAAATTCGGTTTGCATTGCTGAGATGACAAGGGTCTTGACTTGTATGCTGCAACTCTTTGTAAATAGCATTAATTAATTATATCTACGACATTCAAGATTGATTCTATTCCAATGAGCCGTAATACTATTTTTATTACGGTGCTCACCATCAGTCTGATCGTTGAACCTGTGCGGGATTTTTTTCAAAATTCAAATTTGATCAAAACTGAGCGGGATCTTTTAAACTTTTAAAATTCAAGTTAAAAAACACGTGTAGATAAACGTTAAGTTTTATATTTAAAAAAACGTGTGGATAATATAAGTTGAAATTCAAATTCAATCTAAGAAGCGGGATTTTTTAAACTTTTCATGCATATTCAAATTCAAATTAAGAAGCGGGAAATTTTTAAAACTTTTCAAATGAAGAAAGGGCCTATATATAGGCTTATCCCCTGGTTGTTTTATGCATACACAACACACACAAACACACATAAATTTATTAACTCTCTCGACGTACAACAATGTCTTGCAAAGACTTCTCCCAACAATTCCCAACTCACCGTGACTTCTCACAACAATTCCCAACTCACTGTGACTTCTACCAGCAATTCCCAAGTCACCATGACTTTTCCCATCAATTCCCAAGTCACCATGACTTTGGCCAACAATTCCCAAAGCTCCAGTATGATTCCGAATGCACCGGTTATGAACACTCCACTGGAAGACATCTTTCCGGTATTCACACCGGATAATGAACCGGTTGTCCAACAACAACCCGAATTGTTTTACTACGTGTTGTCTGAATGTCAATGCATTCCTCAGTTATGACACAAAAATAACAAACAGATATCAATAAAACTTAATAAATTTCTTTAAAAAAACAAGTTCTTGGAGTTGAGTGATGAAAACAATGATAGAGTGAATTGTTTGTTTAAAGATGATTAGAGTGAATTATCAATGCGAAATGGACAAAAAGTACTATACCGACCTGGAAAGCTGTAAACTTGTAGGGGCTCTCTGTACGGAATCGACCATTGCGATCAATCCATCTTTCTGGTTTGAACTCATGTGCATCATCGCCCCATATGAACTTCATCTTCCCCATAGCATACGGTGTGAAAGCTACCACATCTCCTTTTTTAACACTACAACCATCTGGTAGAACATCATCCGAAAAGCATATCTTTGGATCCTGCAATGTTTGCAAACATAATACAGTACGTCAATTTTGTTTGCAATCAATTTTAGTTGATTTTAGTTACAATTATCTACCACGAATAAATCAAATAATGTAAAAAAGTTGACTTACGGGCGGAAAGATCAAACGCTAGAACAGTAGAAAGTAGGACAAATTTTAATCTCGATGAATGAACAAAAATGTTTGCAATTCGATACATGCTACAACCCATACCAATCCGACCAATTTGAATCTCAATGAATGAACAAAAATTTTGATATCCACTTTTATCAATTTTAGGCCGAATAATTAATAGACGGAAAGAATGATCCTTACATGGACATATTAGAAGAATACAAATATAAAATTGGACACGAAGCTTGAGTGTTACCCATCTAAATTCCACTTTTGATCACATAAAGTTGAGCCTAAATTAATTAAGGGTATAAGTGGCACTTCATGTCTAAACTTTAATTCCCGATGCTAGTTGTTAAATGTATAAATAGTTCATCACATGTATGTAGTCTAATCGGATATCTCTATAAGTGTTTCTAGCCTTTTTCATCACCACCTCAAAATGTAAAAATCGTGAGGTTAAACGTGAGACATTTTGAGACATATATTAAGGTGCCTTACCATGCCACTAAGCAACATTGGTGGTGGTGGACATTGGTTAACAACTAATGCGATATAACTTTCTTAGTTCAAGCAATTTTGTCACTATTTAAAACTTTTAAATTATAGCCAATAATAAATAGTTGTAGCAAGTAATATTCTTTAGTTTATTTGTCATTAGGAAAAAAACGAATATCAACCCTGCACAATAGTAACACTACCGGCCGCTTCCAAAAGGTTCGTCCACAAAAATCAAAATAGTGAGAATTAAACACGAGTAGAAAAAAAGTTGCATACCACCGGTAATGCCGGATAAAGCCTGATAGTTTCTGTCAAAGCTGCATGAAGATATTGCATCTTCTCGAGTGTGGTCTCACTCACACGAGCAGCAAATTCGGCAACATTTGTAATCTCTTCGTTCATGTTTATTGCTTCTCTTATTTCTTTGGCTACCTTATCTTGAACTTCAGGATGTTTGCAAAGCTCGTAAATGAACCAACACATAGTAATCGCTATAGGATCTTTACCGGCAAGTACAAAGTTTAGAATTACATCTCTCAAGTACTTTGGATCATTGTCATTGATTTGCACAAACCTTGATAGGATGTCTTCTTTCTTAAGCTGCAAATTCCATATATGAACCAAGGTTGATTATATAACAAAGGATTTGCTAAAACAATACTCACTAGGCAATGGTTAAGGCAATGATTAATACGAATAAAAAAGAAAACTTGAAATTTGTTAAATTAAAAATGACATATATTTAAGTTAATTTTTATATTCATTTATTGTGCATTAAATATATAACTACTATATACCATTTTCCAAGTAGGCATAGCAAATTTCATATAACAATGCTTTTATACCCTCGTGTTGACATGATTAAATCAGTATTAGGTGGCAAAAGTACTATAGTTACGTTTAAGCTTTCTTATCCAAAAACGGCTTGACTTTTGGGTCAAACAATCAAACCCTGAGATGTTGGAGTCTTTTGACATAGATAAACATTCAAATTGTATGTATATTTAACGTCATGAAGAAAAAATAACTTACCAAAGAATCATCCTTTGAATTCTGCATTTGTGCAATCTTGATCTGGATCACCTTATAAATGAACTCATCGATCACTTTCATATTTTTCTTTAGTTTTGCTTCATATCCAATATTCAAAAACTTTTTGATCTTCCATGATATGTCAATATATCTTCTAAAAGTCAGCGCGTTTGCATCATCAAATGCACGGCTGAATTTAACACCTTCTTCATTTGAACCATTCATGTTGTCAAGTTCAATTCCAAAACCAACTCTAAATATTGAGTCCGTAGTTGCTTTCATGAACAAGTCCTGTATATATAAATTACAATATTAGGTAATCCCTTGAGATAAGATTCAATGCTGATAATCAAAAGGGTACGTGTCAGATGTTACTGACTGGATGAAAAACTTACATTTATATCTATTATTTGGTTGCTATTTGCTGCATCTGAAAACATGTTTCCGAGTATTATTGCATTCTCTGTGAAGATTGCACTGCTAAAATCTCTAAGTACTTTTGTAGAAAACTCGTGGCTAGATACCTTCCTTTGTTGTCGCCATTTTTCTCCATCAACTGTAAATATTCCTTCACCAAGTAGTTCCTTCATTAGGTTGTGGTTATGCGTTCCCTGGAATATTTGCACAACAGTAATATTAGTAACAAAAACTACCCTATATTATAAGATGTTGGTTTTACCATAATATTATTGACTTATTCTAACCAAATTTACAAACTTGATAAATATCAAGATGTTGGTTTTACCATAATATTGATGTTAAAAATCATTACATGTTGGACAGGATGCTTATTTAGCATAGCAAATTGACGGACCTACGATTTTCAGAAGGGTGTTGGACAAATTTTTTCGGGATGGTCTTACACAAACCATGTAGAACTTTTAGGGTAAACTAAAGTTGCACCTTAAAAACATGAAGTACTACAAAAATTATTGGGTGTTATACGTATCAACAAATGGTACTTTTCGATAAAAATTACAATTTGTAATCAAATATCGGGGTGGCCGTGCCATGCACCCAAGTGGGTCGGTCCATGCAAACAAGCTCGAAGGTTATATATACACCAGTAAGTAGAGGATGAATCCATAAAAGGAATTCACATTTCATAGGCACCTACTTAATTTAAAAGTATGGACTAGCATAACAAAAGTGGTGAATAGGTGACCAACTTTTAGTCAATATTTAACATGTTTATACGTGAATAGAAAAAAAATAAAAAGAAATTAACACGTAGTACTACATACATATTGCATAAATGTGATATAAAAATGTGTTGATATAACAGAACACAATTGAAAGTAAATAGATGTTGCATCCAATTATATATACTACACTTAACAATATCGAACGAGGGGTCATACCTTGCCATAATTTTCGAAATTGGTCTTGAGGATATACTCCACATTTGCTGGATCAGATGTATAGACATCGGCGTGGAAAAGACTAGTCACCCGGTAAGTTTTGTATTTTTCTGCCAGATCAGTCATGTAATGGTGCAATCTGTTGTAGTTGATGAGCAAATCAAGTACAGTCCCCCCAACGGGGTGATACTTTTTACCATGTTTTTGATTGCAAATATAGAGGACAACAACAAGAAGCAATAGAGCTGTGATTATTGGATAAAAGATTGAATTTGAAAGAAAATCCATGGAGGTCAATGTTATTGTAAATGAGAGGGAATATGTGCTTCTCTCAAATAGCTTGGGGCTATTTATAGTGCAGATATTTGCCCATTTTACGGTTTAGTCCCATATAAGATATTGTTAACACTTACGGCGCGACGTTGTTTTGTTAGTGTTAAAAGAAGTCTAACAACCGTAAGCTAGAGCAGAAAAACCTCGAGGCCGAAGAACTTTAAGCAAGAATTGACACACACAAAGACAATACAATTTGGCGAAAATTATTAAAAAAAGTATTATAATTGCCAGTGTTTCATCTTCTGGGTAGTGAACTATTTTTTTTTCATTTTGAGTGTAATTTCTTTCAAATTCATCATCTTTAGGGTAATATGTGACATTTTTGCCCTTCGGGAAAAAAAATTGTATTAGCTACGAGGGGCAAAAATGTCCAAAAATTTCGCAAAATACCCTAAAGATGATGAATTTGAAAGAAAATTACCCTCAAAATGAAAAAAACTAGTTTGCTACCCAGAAGATAAAACAGTGGCAAGTATAATACTCTTTTTAATAATTTGACCTACAATTTGACACAAAGTAACAAGCACACGAAATAGTATTTATGTATATCTTCGAACGCTTACTTTTTATTTACTTAGGAAACACATCGAGTTTACATAAAAGAAAACAATAAATAAAGAGCCCAATGTCCTATCTAAAGACTTTAGGATTGTAATGTCGACTAAAGCTCTACAGAGTTTGATTTAACAAAGATAATAATAATAATAATAATAATAATAATAATAAATCATTGTTTAATCAAAACAAAAAAAAAAATCTATTTTAAAAAATATAAAGGTATTTTAAAATGGGAATTATTTAATTTGTGCCATGATGGCATATGTTTTAAATCATTAAATTAATTGAAATTAACATATTTACATGTTAGTTGATATTAATAGTTTTGTAAATTGACGATGTTTATCAAATTTTTCATTGTTATACATAGAAATAAAGCTTTTTTATGTAATAAATTATGTTTATTTAATGCTTTAGGGTGTGTTTGTTTCATTAAGATGTTTTAAAGGGTTTTTCTAAGGCTAATGATTTGCACACTCTTCTTTTTTAAGGAAACACACAATTTAAAAAGCACACAAAAATATAAAAGTTAACTTGAGAACACATTAATGTAAAATTTGACTTAAAAATATATGAAACTGAAACATGATTTATTAATGCTAGACGAGTACACGTGCATAGCAACGGGATTTTAAAGCGACATATAATTATAATTATTATTTGGTTAAATGTATTGTGTAACCAAAATATCACTATAACTATGTGACGTTATAAAATCCCGTTACTATGCACGGTTACTCGTCTAGTATAAATAAGACACGTTGTGGTATTGGATGTAAATATAAGAAGAGAAAAATGTTTTAAGACTTGTGCCGTGTACTAAACGATATATATTTTCTCGCGCATTGCAATGTCTGTAAAAACATTCATTTTCAAGCTACCAGATAAAGTTATCATGTAGGTAATGCATATTAGAAAATGTTACTCCCTCCATCTCAAAATAAATGTCCAGTTTGACTTTTTAGAGTTAAACTGGCTCAACTTTGACCTTAAATATTTTTTTTTGTGTTATATAATACTTGATGAAAAATTATACCATTGAAAAATACACTTAAAACCCAATCATTTCATATACTAGGCAACCAGACCCGTGTGTTGCACACGGGCTGTATCTAAGTGTTCATAACGTAATGTTCACTAATTTTCGTCATGTATTCATTGCGGGATCATGTCATTTCATTATTTGAATACACTTGCAAACATGAATAATCATGAAAACCCGTGCGATACACATGGGCTGTATAGAAGTTTTCAAAGTCTAATATCCGTCATTTATTTTCGTCATTTTATATTCAGGACGTATTTTTGTCATTATATATATAAGTTTTTATGGTAGCATACATTTTGTAAGCATGATACGTATTTAAAATAGTTTATTGACATGTAATCTTTTAAGATGTATTTTTTTACGTAATATTTTTTGTCTATTTATTTTGGTATTGACTCTATCGTTTTTTATTTGAACTAACTAATATTAATACATCGGGTTAAGTTATAACTATTTCTTATGATAGTCAACAATTCCCGTGCGATGCACATGGGTTGTATAGAAGTTTTCATAGATTTAAAATACGTGCGATGCACATGGGCTGTATAGAAGTTTTTATAGCGTAATATTCGGCATTTATTTTTGTCATTTTATATTTAAGTTTTCATGGTGTCACACATTTGCTAAGCTTTATACGTATTTAAAATACTTTATTGAGTTGCACATGGGCTGTATATAAGTTTTTATAGCGTAATCTTCGGCAATTATTTTCGTCGTTATATATCTAAGTTGTGATGGTATCACATTTCTAGGCATGACATACGTTTAAAATAGTTTATTGACATTAAAAGAGTTTATGTGAAGAGATTTTTTTCAAGAAGTTATATTGAAAAGAGTCTCTTCACATGTAATTTTTTAATATGTATAAGTTACATAAATTATTTTAAATATGAAGCGATGACATTAATGTTGGAGACCTTTTATATTCATCCCCGTGCGATGCACACAGGTTTGGACTGCCTCAGGACCCACGCGATGCACACAGATTGGATCTAATTGTTTTTTTCGTAATGTTCGGGACTAATTTTTGGTTCATGTTTGAAACTCTCATTTTTTGTGAAAGACGGACTTCGTTGTTCAATAAATTACATTATTAAAAGAGAACTATAAAACAAATTTCCTTTTTAACAAAACTATAAAAACATAAAACATTAAAGTAATTAGTATATTCAAGAGTATAAATTATAATTCGTATAATAAATTATAATTCGTATAGTAAAATATTGCATGTTTAATTTGTAACGTACTATTAATATGAATGCTAAGTATTCATCTATATTGACACCGGCGGCCGTGGCGTTGTTCTTGTTGTTGTTCTCTTTGTCGTTGTTGTTCATTGGCATTTTGCATGTTTTGTTCTTGATACAATTTTTGTGACTTCTCCATCTCTTTCTTTAATGTGAAGAGGTTTTTTGCAAAATGTTATATTTAAATGAGGCTTTTCATATGTAATATTTTAATATGAGTAAGTTACATAAATTATTATTTTTAATTAATGCATTATTACAACATTTTTCCATAAACTATAATATCGAATTTGGAGCATTCATAAGTAACTCACTCTAAGTATTTACAGTATGACGACATGAATCACATGATCTCAAACTCAAATGAATAATGCTTACCTCGTGATAGGTGTAGGATCACATTTGAAATACAATTTTCTTCTATTTTATAAACTTCTTTGATTTAAAAGATTTTCATTGTTAAGATGATAGTGTGAAGATATTTTTATTATATTTATCATATACTACCATTTTCAATATGTAACATCGACATAATTTTCACAATTATATCAAATATCAAGTCACGCAATATTCCATGACGTTTAATTAAGAAAGTGACATTAACACACCGCAAGACAAAAAACTACATTAAGAGCAAAAATATTAAAATGCACCAACAAAGTGTAGTAATAATTATTGACTAAAAATTGAATGCTCGTCACATTATTTTCAATAAACTTACTTGCTAACGAATCAATAGTAATAGCCCGTTCATCGGTATTACATGCAGTAAAATATTGCATGTTTAATTTGTAACGTACTATTAATATGAATGCTAAGTATTCATCCCACCGGTGGCCGTGACGTTGTTCTTCTTGTTGTTGTTGTTTTCTTTGTCGTTGTTGTTCATTGGCCTTTTGCATGTTTTGTTCTTGATACAATTTTTGTAACTTCTCGATCTCTTTCTTTAATGCTTCTTGACGTGCTACAAAAAACAATTAGATATAGTTGATCGTTAGTAACTTAAATACAGTTAATCAAAGTAAAAATGTTCGTGCATGTTCCACTTAATTGATAAGACAATGATGTGTAGGATCTCTTAAACCATTAGAGAAGATGATGTTACTTTCAAACCTCCTAAGCACCATCTTTATGTCCTATATTGTTACACACACAAAACACACGTGAAATTTACATAAAAATAAATCAATATGATTAATAAGTAAGACGATATGATGCTTACTTTACCACCATTATAAGTTGTAGCCCAATGTGCACGCAGTGTGGAGGAAGTTGTGGTTTGTTGTGTGTGATTTTTGACACATTATATAGTTGCTAAAATATTTGTAACTCATGGACGGGAAGGTAAAAAGACTAACCACTAATTGGTGTGTTTAATTTATGCATTCATGACATTTTTTGTTTGTATTCTTTGAGATTTAGAGATGCTTGAAACATGTTGTACCGTACAAAATTTTGTGCACGATTTCTCATGCAAAACATATTGTACAGCACAAACTACATTTGTTGAAATCACACTTGAAGGGCATATTTGGAATAATCAACTCTTGAAACATTTATTAGGGGTATTTTGCATTTATAAGACAACCTAAGTTTATATTATATATAAGATTCTGCATCAAATATTATATAACACCCAAAAAATAGTTAAGGTTAAAGTTGAACCAGTTTGACTCTAAAAAGTCAAACTGGACAATTATTTTAGGACGGAGATAGTATCATTTACGTAATGCCTATCAAAGAAGAAAACGTTACTAATTGCACATGTATGATAACGAGTGACTAGGTTGCCGCGCGTTACAACGGAGCCGATTCAAGTATGATATTTGTTCTAAAATATTTTTAGCTTGTCTAATAAGGGAATATAAAAAAATCCCTAACACTGTGTTCTCAAGTTGAGTAAAGGGAGGAAAGAAAGTGAAAGTGATAAAAGTTGTGTTCTCAAGTTTTTTTTAGGAAGCAAAGTGAGTGAAAGTAAGTGAAAGTGGTGGAATTTAGTTATAAAACTTTCACCCCACTTTTGAGGAGAAAGACACTTTACTTCATCTCTTTTACTTTACTTCCTCTTTCTTTCACTTTCTTCATTTTTTTTCTTAAAAACAGAGTGTAAAGAAAGGGAAACAGTAATTCTTTTCTTTCTGACGAATATGTTATTGTAGGAAAATGGTTATATCATACAAACATCTATTCTCTATTTAAAGACCCGTGTTTATAGATGTAGTATGAAGGAGATGGTGGTAGAACCCAACTGGAGCATGAAGAAGATAGTAGCACGGTGGCAAATGATGTAATTTTAGAGAACAGTTTTTGAGGTTTTGCAATCAGGAACTCAACAGGGACCTAAAACGACGCAGTTTTAATAAGAACATGAGCAAAAACACAAATAATCTGGTCTTTGGTCATACACTATCCTTATTTAACACTCAACGTTCTATTCGTTAATGGTTGCAATGACTTACAGTTAGACATCCTAATACTTTCATCGCCATGAGTGGTGAAGACAGCATACTCAACACTATTTTCCAATAGTTGTCCCATAAAACAGGTCAGAGAATAAGTGTAACAATTTAACAATTAGTATAGAAAATTTTGACAAACCGACGTCACTTGATTAAAAGAGCGGAGGCTAACCTTCCGCGACAAAGAAAACATAAAAAGTTTAATTTCACTCGAAAATAAATATAAACTCACCTTCTTCACATATAAATACAATACAAATAAGTTTTTAATTATTGGAAACATCAGAAAGGTGGTCAAGCTAGAGAGCTAAGAGACGTTGGACAAACCACTCAACATGTCACTCATATTCACTATCTGTACTAATAGCAACTACGACTGACATGTCAAGTGGTCTCACCAACGTGTCATAGCTCTCTAGCTCGACCAGCTTGCCTACACAATACACGTAACTTTTTGCTTTCTTATTGTAATATCTAGATACAAAAGAAGATATTGGTAGGGCAGCATACAAACGACAAAGATTTGGAGAGGATTAAAATGACGGACTTTTTATCGGGATGTGAGACAGATTTTTTAGGAACTCAAAGCGACATAGTTTTGGGCCAGGTAAAACAACGTCGTTTCCCACAGGTAATGAATAGAGCATAGTTTATCTTCGTCTCTCAACAACATCAAACCATCTTAGTCTTTCAAGAAAGATCAAATATCAGACCTTTATCTTCTCCTGACTTAATTTCAAAACCACACCATATGTGGAGAACCATGTGTGGAGAACCATCTCAGGTGTCTCAACCATAACTACAGTTTCATATTGAACACATTTAAATTTATTGTGTAATGATTATTGAATTGTTTCATAACCATTGTAGAATGCTTAGTCTCATATGAGTCATAGATTTCCAGTTCTTCCAATGCTTTGTTCAGATCGCCTTGAGAGTTGAGATTCAACGGCTCCAAAGGCCAAAGTTTCTCCCAAATAGACGTGAGCTGCAAACATGAATTGAGATATAAGCAAATATTTTATAAAAAAAATCATGCAGTTCTAAAAATAATGGAAAAACAACATTGAAGGACATTAAAAGCCGAAGATGACTAGATCATTTTTTAAGTAATATCATATCTTATAAGACCCAAAAATAGAATGTACAAAAATAGCTCGCACAACCATACATTAGACTTTAAAATGTATCAAGAAGTACTTATACACATCGCATAAGGGGTTGCGTACGATCAAATCTATCCCTCCTAAGTGTCGCTTGTGGTTCTCTCGAGTTTTGAAAGGCGCTCTTGATAAGGTGATATGCACGCCTGATGACATTTCTTGCTTGGTTAGTTTGTTAGTCTTACCTCTTTGTCCCCTTGAAACCTTTTGCCCGAGGAGTAATCTCGAGTGTAGGTCTGCTATTAAGCGTCAATGCCAAGAAGAGTATATTATTAATGCCATTAGATCTTGAGGCATTGCTGGTGGTAGTTCGCAGCTTGTGAAAGAGGATTTAGCCAAACCTTCCCCATCATGGTCTAATATTGATGAGGAAAATTTGGAAATGGGTAAGCGCACTGTCAAGCAGTGTAAGAGGAAGATTTGTGATGGCCTTTATATTGCGCCTGTTAGAGTTCTTTCTGCTTCTAGTGTTGCTCCTTATAATGATGCTACTCTTGAGAATTTAAAGGCTAAGCACCCTTTCAAACCTGCTCCCCCTTTGCCACATATACCTATTGATCATCATTACCTCGTTGCATCTCCTACTGTGGTTCTTGATATGATTAAGAGTTTCCCTCATGGTACGTATTGTGATCAGGACGGTTTGCGTGCCCAACACCTTTTGGATTGTTTAAGTGGTGTTGTTGTAGCTATTTCTGATGAGTTAGTTGCTTTTATCACTCAAGTGGTAAATCTTTTCCTTGATGGTAAATTCCCCAGGATGTTAGGTCAGTATATTGCTAGTTCTCCTCTCACACCGCTAGTCAATCCAGGAGATGGTATCCACCCTATTGCTGTGGGGACCATTTGGAGGCGTTTAGTTTCCAAGTTTAGTGTTGCTATCGTTGACCATTCTTTGGATGGTGATTTTAATGATTTACAGTTTGGTGTTGGGGTATCTAGAGGAGGGGAGGCTATTTTTCATGCCATGAATCGGTTGNTTAGAGAGGATTTGCTTTGATGGATTACTAGTGGTTTTGAAGAGGTTTTAGATTAGTCATTTAGTACTTTAATTCTGATATTGTATTTCCTTTACCATAGAACCGTTTGTAACCTTGGTATTCGTTTGTATTATTAAAGTTTATGCTTGTGTTTGTTCTGATTGACACCATGAATGTGACATTTTAGCCCTTGTCGGGTTGGGGTGTTACAATTATGGTATCAGAGCCCAGGCTGCGACTTGTAGTACATTAAACCTTGACCTGTGAAGTTTGGACCCCTAAGTTTCCACTATAGGCGCTCACTAGACGACCATTGAGAATTTGCTTTAGGACCTCCCCAGTATGAACCTAAGTTATTACCGGTGAGGAATGGGTAGACTAGAACATTTGTGTAAGTAGCACTGCTTCCGCATTACTCTGATTCGCGCTTCTGCCTTTAGTTATGTCTTAAGAGAATTTCTATTTCTGTGGTTAAAAAGTTTTGCAATCTAAGTTCCGTAACCAAGTAAGTTTGAAATCCCTCGAGAATGACATTGATGCCTTATACCATCCAAATTCCCTTTGATTCTGATCCTCGGATTCCATTTTGCCTGACAAGTATTCTGATATCTTACCGACCATTCCAAAGGTCATTCAAACGTGATGTGTTTGACACATTCTGTGAATTCATTATTTATGTTGGGCATAGAATGAATCATCTGATACAATTTGACTTTGCATAATCCTTTACTATTAGAACCCTGGTGACTGTTAATTTCGGATATAGGAAAACTTGTTTTCTCCCTCTGAATGATGAACTCTGTTTGCCAATCAGTTCCTTGGAAGGATATGATGTTAATATTATCTCATTATAGAGTTGTTAACTGAGCACGATGATGCTGACAGCTGATATTCCATACATCTCACTCTTGATGACCATACGATGTTTGTATTACCGTTGATACATACTCCACCTATCACTTGTGCAGAAACCAAACAAGATTCCAACACCTTGAACTGTTTTCTTATCTATTTCAACATTTTGATGTATCTTGTACTGGACTCTGATATATAAACCATACATCTGGTTTGATAACTGTATTTGTTCTATGAATCCGTTTACTTTTGACAAATCTTATTTTGAGGTCTTTTGATTATGTATTGGCTGGCTCCTCATAAGCTACCATAGACTACCATACCGGTATGTGACCTTTAACAATCTGCTTCACCTTACTTATGTTATAATGTTTCTAAACCACGTAAATCTGTCAAGATTGATGCTGCTATGAAAATACAAAATCCCGACCTCTTGTGATTTCCAAATTTCTCCTGACACCTATTAGTGTCTACCTTTGAAAAGCTCTGGCATTGGAAATATTTTGTGGTACAAAATTTTTTTTTTCAATGTTCTCTGATGAACTTTTTGGTATTTCCCTCATGCTTGAGAAATAGAGTTGGCACTGAACTGATCTCAGTTAGAGAAGCCATGAAGGTTGAGAGATTGAATGAGTTGACGGAATATGATGTTACTCACCCTGGTATTTTATCTTGGGATGATCCGGTCGGTTTATGAGGAAGAGAGAGAGAGAAGTATATGACGGTGTATCGAATATCGTAAACTTAACCAAACCATTATCCAAAAATCATTTTTCCTTTCCGCGTACTAATAATTGATTTGGTCTACCTTTGAAACTCAGTATCTAATTTCGTTTGATGGACTGAAGAAGCAACCACAGGAACTTCTAAGAAATGGGTTAATTAATCGAGAATAACCTCCGTAAAGTATTTCAGTTGATTGTAAAGAAGGAAGGTGTTGTGAAGTGAACGTGAATGTTTCCCTCTAAATGATTCTGAAGCTACCTTTGCACTCATTATTATGAACCCTGATGATGCCAATTGTATTGACTAATATGTCAACTATTCTTATGCATCAATGAAATTTATGTTTCATGAATGTTTAGACAATGGTCATTGTATGACTTATTAGTACATTTAGAAATGAGGAAGAACATGAAAACCATTTGCACACGTTGTTAGAAATTTGACGAACAGTTGTGTATTCTAGAAGTTGATATATGTTGAGACAACAGTGTTCTTAATTGAGGATATTACAAAAAAAATTAAAAATAATAATAATAATAATAATATCCCGACAACAGAATAGAGAAGCTGGAATCTTCTGAACCATGTAGAAATTTTGGAAGATGCTTACAAATTGCGTTACTGTTAATAAATTTCGTGAGCAGAGAGAAACAGCTCAGTTTGATTGGAGAACGGAGTTTTGGGAAAGCTGAAATAGAAATATGCTTCCGCACTTGCAAGTGGTACCTAACTTGGAACGCTTCTAGGAGAGACTCGGTCATGAACGTATACATCGCAGGAAGATGATTGTTTATGCATCAAGTCAACTACAACGTATGAGAAGATTGTTCACTGCATGAGCTGGAATTGACAACAGAAGTGGTTACCCCGAAGAGTGGAAGACGATCCCTACAGAGCAGAAGTGCTGGCGAGCAGAGGACAAAATCTAGTCAAGATGGCGAACCTGGAGCTGATGAAGACATGTAGTCTCACTTCCCTATTCATCTTGGTTGTACTAAGATGAATAGAGAGTGGAAGCAGACTGGATGATGAAGGGATTCAAGATCGTGCCAGAAGTTCACATTACTCCATCACATTTCAAGAGAGACTGCAGAAGGAATGATGAACTAGACTCAAGCTCGTGATTTTGATCACTCCTAGGTTGATAGAAGAATGAAGGTAGATTAACCGGATTTGAAGAGATTGGAGATCATATATTTTGTATGGACAGAAATTGAAGTAAATCTCTAGGTTTGGATGAACTGATTATGTGAGGAAGAAGTCGACGATGAATTTTCACTCCCGTTAACCAACTTAAGTCTCGTGATCTGGTAATAAAACCCTTTAAAGATTTTAAATTCTCTAGAAACATCTCAGTTCCGTGTTCATTCTGCGTTTTCTTATTAATGGCCTCGTTTTGAGAATTTTGGCGAATTGTGAAGACCTATGTTCTTGAACGCAGTACGTTACTTCTGTTAGAAATTCTGGAATTTCCATTACTCTTTTGAGCAGTCTGTGTTCCTCTAAGCTATGATGGATCTGATTCTATTAATCTCTGGACTGTAGAAGTACTAGTGGACTAAGAATAGGTTGTTTGTTCACGACTCGAGATAAAGTATGATCATCATGAGGGCATAATTATGTGGTGCTCGTATTATGACGCCTGATCAACGTGATAATACTTATACCATATAATGTGCACTCATTGTGATCATAGGATATCCGAGGAGTGCCTTTGAAATCCTGAAAGTTCTGATATCTTATCTGAATTATCCACGATTAGTGAAACTCTGTATCCTTTTGCCTATGCTTATGTTGTCCTTGTTCGTTAGAGATCTGAATGAGTTTGAACTCTTGATTTGCACTCTGCTGACATCTGTATATCTGTTACAAATCTTAAGCTTCATTACAGAGCTCTCTACTGTCTTAATATCGTCATTTGATCTGATTTCTGTCTATATTCCATATGTATTACCGATAAGATTCGCATAACATCATTTGATATATGTTGCATTGGTTTGACCCAATTCACCCTGATTTGTTTTATTCTGAGGAATCCTAAACCCTAATCTAGATTGAGTCATGAGAAGCTAGTTTGTTTTAGAACACTCTGTTGGGAGAACCTCCCTGAGCGTGAGGAAAAGTGCGTCGAGCTTTTGTGATTTGCTACGACTCCGTCTGACCTTGCGACTTCAAATTTCGCGGACGAAAATTTTTTTTAGAAGGGAAGAGTTGTAAAACCCAACATTTTGAAAGCTTACAAAATTACCAAAATGCCCATAAGTTTAAAAAAAATTACAATACCACTTAAATAAATACCAAATAAATCCCATACACTTTGAAATTAGCAACATAGGATATATAATATTTTGTGTGGACATTTTAACAATATTACTTTGCCTAAAAATATATGTCAAGTCTAACATTCGCATAAAGGTGTTAAAAAGTTATTTAATTTGTACATAACTATTTAAAAATGATTATACAAAGTTTATTTATGGAAAATATCAATTAAAATAAATTTGATACCTATCCTACCCACATTACTCGGCCTAGAATCAGTACAAACCGAATCATATCTTTTCATTCCATTATATCCTCTCAAATAATTTTGGTAAACCCTAAAACCACCAAGAAAATTCACACCGGCGGCTCTAAAATTTCTGGAGGCTTTTGATCATTTTTACTGGTCGTGTTCTGAGTTATAGAAGGTGGGAAAAATAATTTTTGAGGCTGGTGAAGCGTGATACGATTGTTTGGGTTTTATTTGTTCGATTTATTCTAAACCGAGGGTGTTATTTTGTTTCTGCTTGTTTCCTCGTTAAATCTTCAAGAAGGTAATTTTGTATCATCCTATAATCCATAATAAACGTGTAAAAATTGATCATGCATGATAAATAACTCGTTTGGATTAAAAAGAAAACTAAAACCCTAAAAACGAAATAAAACCCAAATCGGCTAGAATGAATTTTGCACACTTCGAATTTATTTTATACAGGTTCCATACATGTTATATAACTCTAATAAAATCAGTTTTATGATGATCAAAACCTGGAAACTTGTTTTGGGTTTAATTTGTAATCGGTTGGAATAAAGAAAAAGGAAATAAAAGAAAACAAGGATCGAATGGATTAGGGTTAGGGTTCTTGGTAATTTTACTGCATTAATTGGTGTTTAGGGATGTCTTGAATGATGGGGAAATGATTGGATAAATTAGGGTTAGGGTTTGTTTGAATTATTTTAAAACCGAATGGAGTTTTATAAAATAAAAGAGTGTGTTTTGTAATTAAATAAACTTGAGGGTTATTTTTTTAGATGGTATTAAACCAGGGGCTGTTGAGATAGAATATGTACAAGGGCTATACGTGAGTATTTTGTAATTTGAGGGATTAAAATGTAATATTTATTTAATTATAAAACTGAATTGTAAATAATTATAAAGAAAGGGTTTATTCTGTAAATACTGAAAAGATAGGGTTGTAATTCGTAAATGATGTATTTGTGGACTAAAAATGTAATTTTGATAATTAGAAGGGTTTACTTGTAAGTTATATAATTAAAAAGGTATAATATGTATTTATTGTAAATTGAGGGACTAAACATGTAAATTGTGAAGTGAAGGGTTGTATTGTATACTTAGAATATTAAAGAGGACTAAAATGTAATTTAATGATATTTGATGGACTTGTATGATTATTGATGAATTATATGGTTTATATGTTAAGTATATGTTTTGAAGGGCTAAATTGTAAATATTATAACTAGAGGGACTAAAATGGTAAATATGGCATACTAAGCATGATACGACCTGAATGACTGGCTAAGGGTTGTTCTTATCAATTTTGGATTGTATTGGTGCTTATTTGATAATTATATTAGCGTATGGGTTAATTATGGAAATATGTATAATTAAAGGGTTAAATTGTAACTTTTGAAACTATGGGGGTGTAAAGTGTAAATCTGAAATATCTGGCTTGACTTTTATATGAGTGTTATAACGTGTTTAGTTTCATGTGTGACCCTCAGCTTGTTAAATTGATACTTTTAACCCTAAAACATGTTCGGTCACCTAACGAAACCCTAATCTCAGAAAATATCTATAAAAGGAAATCTGTTATACCCGAGGCCATAAACCTTGACACTGGACAAAACTAATTTATAAGAATGCGATATTATATGAGAACTTACTATTTTCAGAAATCTGCTAATTATGGAAATCTGCTGAATCTGGAAAGATACTAAACTGGAAAGTTACTAAAAATAGAAACCTGCTAAATATGGAAAGATTCTGAAAATGGAAAGATAACCTAAAAAGGAGTAATCTGATTTAAAATGAACTATTGAATAATTCCCGACTTATAATTCGTCTAGGTTCTGTGAAGAAGGAGGGGTTCCTATTTCTGTCTGATGTTTTCTTCTGTCTGCTTTGTCTTCTGGTTGAGGTACAGATATTCTGACCTTTCAGTAAGGTTTCTCATGACTCATGATCCGTTTTCTCTACCCCTACTCTGATTTCTGATCTTGGTTCTTCTGATGTCTCTGGTTCATTGACATTATGTTTTGTATGAAAACCTTTGAAAATATAACTTGATGATATGAGACAAACTATGTGGAAATGATTTCTTTAAACATGATATCAGACTTGTTTCAAAAGGAAATTTAAATAACTCCTGCTAAAAACATTTTAGAGAAATACCTTTATGAAAATCATGTTTTTAAATGAAATGAAAAACCTCTAAATCTGTTTCCTTATAAAAACTTTCACACTTGTAAACCTTGAACCATTGATATGAACCTTTGCTACCTTTCTTCTGATATTTTTCCTTTGTTTAGGATTCCCTATGCCATTGCTATGATCCCCTTTTCTATTTGAACTTTTGTTATCTGAACCACTTACTATCTGAATTTGCTATCTGAACCTTTGATATTGAACTTATGAAATATGAACCTTTGATATTAAACCTCTGCTTTATGAATCTGCTAATCTGATAAAATCTTATATACATATGTATACCATCTGATATGATCTGTATAATCTGAACTTCTGTTTTATCTGGACATTTAAATTCTGATATGTAATCTGAACCTTTTAAATTAAACATTGACCCATTCAGTATGAAACCCGGGCTATCACTAGGCATGGGGGTTCCATGTCCGTGTCATTGATGCACCAGTGGCATGACTCATGTGTGGGTGAGTGATTTCTCACACCGTCCCTTTGATTATGGTCTGCACGTGAATGGGTAAGGGGCGAATGGATGCATCCTAGGTCTGTTATCTGTTATCTGATATCTGTTATTATTATCTGTTATCTGGTGAATGCGGCTGTGTGTGCAATACACGTCCTTCACAACCCATTGAGGTCACCCCTCTGTTTACATCTGATATTCTGAGGCCTCCCCTCTGGATTGCATATGAGGCTGCTACTGATATTATCTGATCTGTTCTGGGCACGTGGTTGAAATACTGAATATAAAACCTAAACTTAAACTTTAACCTGGTACCTTTACATTTACTTTTACACTTAACTTATATTTAATCCTTACATTTACCGCTACACTTAACCTCTACATTTATTTCTACTTTACTTAACTTTACCTTCATATTCTAACCATGTTACACCTTCCGATACTTATCCAATGCAACATATTCTGTCTTTCTTTTCTGTTTCATATTACTTTGTTGTTATATCTGTTCACTGGGCTTTTTAAGCTCAGCCGCGTTTTCTTTCTCCCGCGGCAGGTTTTAGAAGGAAGCTGGGTTATGGGTGAAGAGCGCAAATAGGAGCTTTTAGAGAGGATTTGCGTTGATGGATTACAAGTGGTTTTGAAGAGGTTTTAGATTAGTCATTTAGTACTTTAATTCTGATATTGTATTTCCTTTACCATAGAACCGTTTGTAACCTTGGTATTCGTTTGTATTATTAAAGTTTATGCTTGTGTTTGTTCTGATTGACACCATGAATGTGACATTTTAGCCTTGTCGGGTTGGGGTGTTACAACCCAACTGGACCATGAAGAAGATAGTAGCACGGTGGCAAATGACGTAATTTTAGAGAATAGTTTTTGAGGTTTTGCAATCAGGAACTCAAGAGGGACCTAAAACGACGCAGTTTTAATAAGAACATGAGCAAAAACGCAAATAATCTTGTCTTCGGTCATACACTATCCTTATTTAACACTCAACGTTCTATTCGTTAATGGTTGCAATGACTTACAGTTACATCCTAATACTTTCATCGCCGTGAGTGGTGAAGATAGCATACTCAACACTATTTTCCAATAGTTGTCCCATAAAACAGGTCAGAGAATAAGTGTAACAATTTAACAATTAGTACAGAAAATTTTGACAAACCGACGTCACTTGATTAAAACAGCGGAGGCTAACCTTCCGCGACAAAGAAAACATAAAAGTTTGATTTCACTCGAAAATAAATATTAACTCACCTTCTTCACATATAAATACAATACAAATAAGTTTTTAATTATTGGAAACATCAGAAAGGTGGTCGAGCTAGAGAGCTATGAGACGTTGGACAAACCACTCTACATGTCACTCATATTCACTATTCGTACTAATAGCAACTACGACTGACATGTCAAGTGGTCTCACCAACGTGTCATAGCTCTCTAGCTCGACCAGCTTGCCTACACAATACACGTAGCTTTTTGCTTTCTTAGTGTAATATCTAGATGCAAAAGAAGATATTGGTAGGGCAGCATGCAAACGACAAAGATTTGGAGAGGATTAAAATGATGGACTTTTTATGGGGATGTGAGACAGATTTTTTAGGAACTCAAAGCGACATAGTTTTGGGCCAGGTAAAACAACGTCGTTTCCCACAGGTAATGAATAGAGCGTAGTTTATCTTCATCTCTAAACAACATCAAACCATCTCAATCTTTTAAGAAAGATCAAATATCAGACCTTTATCTTCCCCTGACTTAATTTCAAAACCACACCATATGTGGAGAACGATCTCGGGTGTCTCAGCCATAACTACAGTTTCATATGGAACACATTTAAATTTCTTGTGTAATGATTATTGAATTGTTCATAACCATTGTAGAATGCTTAGTCTCATATGAGTCATAGATTTCCAGTTCTTCCAATGCTTTGTTCAGATTGCCTTGAGATTCAACGGCTCCAAAGGCCAAAGTTTCTCCTAAAGAGACGTGAGCTGCAAACATGAATTGAGATGTAAGCAAATATTTTATAAAAAAATCATGCAGTTCTAAAAATAATGGAAAAACAACATTGAAGGACATTAAAAGCCGAAGATGACTAGATCATTTTTTAAGTAATATCATATCTTGTAAGACCCAAAAATAGAATGTACAAAAATAGCTCGCACAACCATACATTAGACTATAAAAGGTATCAAGAAGTACTTATACACATCTCATAAGGGGTTGCGTACGATCAAATCTATCCTCTTAAGTGTCGCTTGTGGTTCTCTCGAGTTTTGAAAGGCGCTCTTGATAAGGTGATCTTCACGCCTGATGACATTTCTTGCTTGGTTAGTTTGTTAGTCTTACCTCTTTGTCCCCTTGAAACCTTTTGCCCGAGGAGTAATCTCGAGTGTAGGTCTGCTATTAAGCGTCAATGCCAAGAAGAGTATATTGTTAATGCAATTAGATCTTGAGGCATTCCTGGTGGTAGTTTGCAGCTTGTGAGAGAGGATTTAGCCAAACCCTCCCCATCATGGTCTAATATTGATGAGGAAAACTTGGAATTGGGTGAGCGCAATGTCAAGCAGTGTAAGAGGAAGATTTGTGATGACCATTATATTGCGCCTGTTAGAGTTCTTTCTTCTTCTAGTGTTGCTCATTATAATGATGCTACTCTTGAGGATTTAAAGGCTAAGAACCCTTTCAAACCTGCTCCCCCTTTGCCACATATACCTATTGATCATCATTACCTCGTTGCATCTCCTACTGTGGTTCTTGATATGATTAAGAGTTTCCTTCATGGTACGTATTGTGATCAGGATGGTTTGCGTGCCCAACACCTTTTGGATTGTTTAAGTGGTGTTGTTGTAGCTATTTCTGATGAGTTAGTTGCTTTTATTACTCAAGTTGTGAATCTTTTCCTTGATGGTAAATTCCCCTGGATGTTAGGTCAGTATATTGCTAGTTCTCCTCTCACACCGCTGGTCAATCTGGGAGATGGTATCCATCCTATTGCTGTAGGGACCATTTGGAGGCGTTTAGTTTCCATGTTTAGTGTTGCTATCGTTGACCATTCTTTGGATGGTCATTTTAATGATCTACAGTCCGGTGTTGGGGTATCTAGAGGAGGGGAGGCTATTTTTCATGCCATGAATCGGTTGATTGAAGACCATGGAGATGATGTGTGTCTTTCAATGTTGTTGGTGGATTTCAAAAAAGCCTTCAATTTAGTGAATTGTGAGGTTATTCTACAGGAGGTTTGCCTTCATTGTCCTGCTATTTCACATTGGGTGGAATTTTGTTACTCCAACCCAGCTTGATTATATTATGGGGAACACACTTTATGGTCGCACCAAGGTAATCTACTTAGACCTCTGATTTTTGCTTTAATGTTACATCCTTTTGTATGCAATATTAGAGACTTCTTAAGCCTTTCCCTTCAAGCTTAATATCTGGATGATGGCACTATTACTTGAGATACTTTGGTCTTGGGGAAGGTTTTAGAGCTTATCATGGTGGATGGACCTTGTTGTGGTTAGCACCTCAATGTTGAGAAAACTGAGGTTTTTTTTGCCTAAGGAAGACCCCGAAAGCAGGCTTGCGGGTGTTTTCCCGCCTAATGTTGCCCGACCTTTGCATGGTGTTAATTACTGGGTGAGCCAATTAGTGCGGACTATGATTTTAGTAGTGAGCTTGTTATGAAAAGATTTGCCAAAACCATTTAGCTTATGCATGTTGTTGCTAAGATTAATGAGCCTCAGTGTAAGTTGCTGCTCCTTTATGCTTGTGCCGGTATTTCCAAAATATTCGTTTGATGCGGAACTTTGTTCTACTCTGGAGCGTATTGTCACTACTTTTGGACCTGGTTTTGGTGATTGGCAATGGAGGCTTGCCACCTTACCCTTCGCGTTTGGGGGGCTTGGTGTTTACTCTGTAAATGATATCTTAAACTATGCATTCCTTGCGGCTACACTCCAATATGATAGCTTGCAGACTCAGTTGCTCCGACATTCTGGTATTGTAACTTATGGGCCTTCCTTTGATGATGCCTTGTGTGTTTTTAATGCGAAAATAGAGATTGACCTTTTGAATAATCCAAGTGAGATCGCTACCCTCAAACTAATGATTAAACTGGCAGATATATATTTCACACATGTTGCCCAAATGGCTGAATCTACTTTTTACCTATCTACTCGACAAATGGCATTATGGAAATTGCAAATGGAGAATACACTTTGGACTGGCTTAGGTCACTACGCCAAAAATGACCTTTCGTCACACATGGTCGTTTTTGAACGGTCACACGGTGACATTTTTACGTGACTAAATGTACCAGCCTTAAATAAACAGCCACACTTGATCCGANTTGTGTTGGTATTTCCAAATTATATTTTGCTATGCGCACATGCTCTCCACTGGTCTTTGAGTGTGCTCAAAGTTCGTTTGATGCGGAACTTTGTTCTACTCTGGAGCGTATTGTCACTACTTCTGGACCTAGTTTTGGTGATTGGCAATGGAGGCTTGCCACCTTACCCTTCGCGTTTGGGGAGCTTGGTGTTTACTCTGTAAATGATATCTTAAACTATGCATTCCTTGCGGCTACACTCCAATATGCTAGCTTGCAGACTCAGTTGCTCCGACATTCTGGTATTGTAACTTATAGGCCTTCCTTTGATGATGCCTTGTATGTTTTTAATGCCAAAATAGAGATTGACCTTTTGAATAATCCAAGTGAGATCGCTGCCCTCAAACTAATGAATAAACTGGCAGATATATATTTCACACATGTTGCCCAAATGGCTGAATCTACTTTTTACCTATCTACTCGACAAATGGCATTATGGAAATCGCAAATTGAGAATACACTTCGGACTGGCTTAGGTGGTTCCGATATCTGGGGGACAGACTATGAATGCTAGGGCCTACCGGTGTGTGTTATGCTATCGCCTAGGTGTTCCCCTATTCTCTGTTTAGATGTCGTGCTCAGCTTATTGTAAGGTCTTTACATAGGATATTTATGGGGACCACGTTGTATCGTACATTGGTATTATTGGTATTAAACATCGGCATAATGTGGTGCGCGATACTCTTGTTGACATATGTTCTTGGTCGGAGATTTCGGCTTGTAAAGAAGTTGATATCGCGCTTAGTGGAGAAAGAGACAAACCCTTATGTCCTGCTGATATGTTGCTCTGCTCGTTGGACGAAGGGCATGATGTATGTGCCGATCTGACATGGTCATCGCCTTTGACATAAACTAGTTTGGTTGATTTTGTGTCCGGTCGTGCGGTGATTGAGGCCGCACAACGTAAACGCATCAAGTATGAGGCTAAGTACTCGAATATTTGATATGGGTTTCTCCCCTTCTCATTCTCATCTTTTGAGGAACTTGAGAAAGAGGCGGTGACCTTACTGAAGCGAATCCCAAAGTTCTTGTAAATCCTATGAGTTTTTATTCATATCTTTAGTAGGATTAACTTTGCCAAGCTAGAGAAGTGGGGGCTCAAATAAGATCTCGGCTCCTCACTAATTTCTTGTAAATCCTATGAGTTTCTAATAAAGTGATATTTCTAAAAAAAGATAACACGAAAAAGAATAACAACAACAACAACGACAACAACAACAACAATAATGACAATAAAAACAATAACAATAAGATAGAGATAAGGGTATCACGGTTAATTTACTTAACTCAACAAGGACATATGAGTCATTTTACGTAGTTAAACAACAAAAATATTTGAATAAAAAAATGGACTGGATATGTATCGTGTCGAAACTATGAGGATGACATAAAAGACAAAAAAATGGACTGAATCTGTAGCACCCGACAAACCAGATTGACCATTTACGTAGCTTTGATTTTTTTTAACACAACCCTATAACATGACAAAGAGAACATTATCCTTTTTATCACAAGCCATAACATCGATCAGGACTCACAATATTCTATTTTAACTTTTAAACCAGCTAATCACTATTACTTAATATTAAAAGTATAATTACATAAAATTTCAAGAACGAAAGTTACATATAATTTGATTAACTTAACAAATTTTATAAATAAACCACTAGATTAATTATGTAAACTTTCTGAATTTTAAGGGATAAAATTGAAACATTCTATACTTTGAAAGGTTAAAAACAAGAAAAAGTACAAAAATTTGTTGGCTCTTATTCCTTCTTTTCTTGTAAATAGAAAACACACTTTAAATAATCACACACTATCAAATAAACTATCACACGCAAAAACTAAATACCAAATGCACAAAACCACCTTTTTGGGAGAAAAAAAAAAAAAATCTTCTCTCAATTATCACGCACGTCATAACAGTGGCGCACACCATGATGCATCACTTACTTAGACTCTATATAGCGTGATCATCTTAACAATGAGCAATTCAAAAAACCAAGTGAATATTAGCTAGAGACTTGATTGTCATTTGGCTAGCTAGAGAGTAACAGTGAACAACGTAAAAAAAGTAAATGAGGGATTTGATGTGGTTAAATAAGAATTCATCCATTTGCAGGAAGGATCAACTTTTACGAAAGCTTAGAGTGAAATTTCAAATTGATGCTGTATTTTTTCAAAATATTTTTTATTTAAAACCTACTTTTCTTTATAAAACACTAGACGAGTACCCGTGCATAGCAACGGGATTTTATAGTGACAGATAGTTTATTGATAAAAGAAAGTTTATAGGTTATAAACGAAAAATAATGTTTTGAAACCCGGTTCGACCCGGGTGGTTCAACCGGTTGAACTGTTCCGGTCGAAAAATGGGTCGATTTAAACCGGGTCAACTTGCTAGGTTGGGTCGAAAAACGGGTCAAATTAAACCGGGTCAATCCGCCGGGTTTGAAGCGTCCCAGGTCAACCCGGTTTGTGTTTTAATTGGTTGTATTTAATTTGGTATATATGTTTTTAATTGGTTGTACAATGTGTATAAATCATTGTACTTTTAAGTAATGAGGTGTTTTAATAAGAGTATTAATTACATTAATTTTCTCTCACATTTGACTTTCAATACTCAACTTTCAAGACTCAACTTTTTCAAGTTTGACCATTTTTCCATTATAGATAGTATAGATATGGGTAAGTTAAAAATTTTAACTTGGGATAATTTATCTTATTTAACCGAGAGATAAGCTAATTTAATTAATATATTTTAATGATATATTTTGGGCCTTAAATAGTTTTTTTACTAATTTTGTGTTTTAAAGATTCATAAAGAAAAAGAAGTTTTAAAGATTCATAAGATCATTCTCAGTCTTTAAATATAGTTAAATTATATCAGTTGGATTAATCAAAAACTAATTAATTGGAAAAGACAAATTAAAAAACTAATGAATTCTAAACCTCTAAAAAAGGCCTTGGGTATTCTTTTATTTTATTTTATTTTCCTTTTTGTTTAACAAACTTTAGACCTACGAATTAGAAAAAAGAAAAATGCTTAAAATCCTCTGTTATTTTACTAGTTTTAGCAAATTTTGGCTTTCTGAAATTGGAGCCCTAATGATGTGATATGATCAAACTAGACTCTAAATATATTACAAATTATATATCGATCTTAAAAATCGATATCCTAAATCTCTAACTTTAGTATTTTTATTATTGAACTAACTCTGTCCATTTGGCAACTTGATTTTTAAACAGTGACATGCTCACATGCATGCTCATACAGAATTAGAATGGAGCTTCTAGTCTTATTTGTTAGTCATCCATACTTGAATATGATAAATTGGCTTTGCGACAACTTGCATTAACTTTTATTTGGTTGCATATTTACTTGGTAGTATTGGAGTAAACATATCATGGCCTAGTGGGCTTTCTGTTTGGCATAGTCTGCATCATTAAATTGATGAAGTAGTAAACAAAAGAAAAAATTACACGGATGGTCCTTGTGGTTTACACAGATTTCATGTTTAGTCCCTATTTCATTTTAATTACACCAGAGATACCTATTTTTTAAAACTTGTCACACATTTAGTCCCTAATTTGGATGGGCCGTTAGTTTATCCATTAAGTTATTTGCACCGTTAGTCCTCCGTTAATATTTTTGCACCGTTAGTCCTCATTTTCTAAAAAAGTCCTCATTTTTTGCACCGTTAGTCCCTCCGTTAATATTTTGCACCGTTGTCAATCTTTTTACGTTTTCGTCCATTTTTTAACGTTCTCGTCCGTTTTTTTAACGTTTTCGTCCATTTTTTTACGTTTTTGTCAATCTTTTTACGTTTTCGTCCATTTTTTAACGTTCTCGTCCGTTTTTTTAACGTTTTCGTCCATTTTTTTACGTTTTTGTCAATCTTTTTACGTTTTCGTCCATTTTTTTACGTTCTCGTCCGTTTTTTTAACGTTTTCGTCCATTTTTTTACGTTTTTGTCAATCTTTTTACGTTTTCGTCCATTTTTTTACGTTTTCGTCCGTTTTTTTAACGTTTTCGCCCATTTTTTTTACGTTTTAGTCAATCTTTTTACGTTTTCGTCCGTTTTTATACGTTTTCGTCCATTTTTTTTTTTACGTTTTTGCCTATTTTTTGTGGTTAAGTAAGTATACTAAAAGAAAATTTGACATTTGATAAAAATGTTTCTGTGTCGATTTTAAATCACGATTTTGACCCCTTTCTGGTCTGAATCATCAAATGTGTAAAACACGAAAGTTGTCCGGAATAATGTTTTACATCACAACGCGGGAGATTTTAACCAGAAAATGCAAAATAAGGGCTGTTTACTACCAAAACTTAAGCCATTTTTTACCAAATTTATAACTTAATTATAAACTCTTGTAAATTTTGTACTTGTGTAAATCATCAAACTTATTTGGAAAAACGGACGAAAACGGATAAAAACGGATTAAAATGTTTGAAAATGTGAAAAAAAAACTAACGAAACATGTAAAAATGGACAAAAAACAGACAAAAACGTAAAAAAGCGGACGAAAACGTAAAAAAATAGACGAAACGTAAAAAGATTGACAAAAACATAAAAAATGGACGAAAACGTAAAAAGATTGACTAAAACGTAAAAAAATGGACGAAAATGTAAAAAGATTGACAAAAACGTAAAAAAAATGGATGAAAACGTAAAAAAAAGGACGAAAACGTAAAAAGATTGATTAAAACGTAAAAAAATGGACGAAAACGTTAAAAAACGGACGAGAACGTAAAAAAATGGACGTAAACGTAAAAAGATAGACAAAACGTAAAAAAACGGAAGAAAACATTAAAAAAATGGACGAGAACGTAAAAAAATGGACGAAAACGTTAAAAGATGGACAAAAACGTAAAAAATGGACGAAAACGTTAAAAAAACGGACGAGAAAGTTAAAAAATGGACGAAAACGTAAAAAAATTGACAACGGTGCAAAATATTATCGGAGGGACTAACGGTGCAAAATATGAGGACTTTTTTAGAAAATGAGGACTAACGGTGCAAAAAATATTAACGGAGGACTAACGGGGAAAATAACTTAACGGATAAACTAACGGCCCATCCAAATTAGGGACTAAATGTGTGACAAGTTTCAAAAAATAGGTATCTCTGGTGTAATTAAAATGAAATAGGGACTAAACATGAAATCTGTGTAAACCACAAGGACCATCCGTGTAACTTTTTCTAAACAAAATTAGGTTGGTTGATGAAATTGGAGCTCTAATGATGTGATACGATCAAACATGACACAATGAGAACATTATCTTTTTTATCACAAGCCATAACATCGATTAGGACTCACAATATACTATTTTAAGTTTTAAACCAGCTAATCTCTGTTACTTAATATTAAAAAGCAATGTTTTAAAAACCAGTTTGATCCAGCCGGTTAACCGGTAACCGGTCTAGTGAGCGGGCCGGAAGTAGACGGTTTTCAAAAGGTTTATGACCCGGATTGAACCGGCGGGTTTTAGTCGACCCGGATTGAACCGGTTCACTAGACCCGACTCGGTTACACTTTTTTTCTTTTCAAAAGGATCCTTTTTCATGTTCTTAAATGAGGCATCACCATCTTTTTCGCATTTCCGTATTTTAATTAATTGTTATGGAAAAGCTGTAAAGAAAATATGAGTATTAACAAAATAGCTCCATTATTCGAATCAGTTGAAAAACATGAAACTTTCTAACTAAACACATGAAGCCTTCTAACTTCAAACAGTGAATTGACTAAAAGTTTAAACTTAGCGATCACCTCAACATCTATTTGAACATGATCAATTATTCAACGGCTTTAAAAGATAAAACAACATATAAATATAACATAAATGATGTTAGAAAACCGGTTTGACCCGGTGGTCTAACCGGTTGAACCGGCAACCCGGTGAACCGGTGACTCAACCGGGTCAACCAAAAAATCGGGTTTTAAAACATTGATTAAAAGTATAATTACATAAAATTTCAAGAACGAAAGTTACATATAATTTGATTAACTTACCAAAATTTTATAAACAAACCACTAGATTAATTATGTAAACTTTTGAATTTTAAGGGCTAAAACTGAAACATTCTATACTTCGAAAGGTTCAAAAACAAGAAAAAGTACAAAAATTTTGTTGGTGTTGTGAAACTAATAATAAAGAAGAGAACAAGGAACAAGAATAAAGATCAAAACATGGAAGAATTGTATTATTCATCTCTCTATGGAGTTATGTATATATAGTTAAAAGGTGGAGTATTTCACAAGATACAATACACTAATTAAGGTAACTACTAACATTAAAAGATATGGACATCCATTCCATATTTATCCATAACACTCCCCCTTGGATGTCCATTTGAGGATTATGCCTCGTTAAAACCATACTAGACAAAACCCAATGGGACAAAAATCTAGTGAAGGAAAAAGAGTACATAATTCCTTTATACGCTCGGGGATGTTGCCTCATTAAAACCTTGCCGAAAAACCCTGTGGGGACAAAACCGTGGTCAAGGGAAAAAGAGTGCAACGCATATCTTCTCTCCCCCTGATGATCACATCACTTACGCTTATTGAGTCAGTGAAATTCACATTGAAGTGACTTAATAGAATCACGTGAATATATATTCTCTACATGTTGTTCGCATATCCATTTTGAAGATTAAAGTACGTCATACATCTCATTCAAGTACATCATCGTACTTCACAAGTTATTTATTGTAAACACAATTAATTCAGATGATATATTCTATCATGTATGACCATTGATAAGAATCATAGATGTTTCATACACATTTTAGTACGACACTTTAAATCAATATTGTGATCATCATCTTTATAAATCAAGGGGTCTTTCTTCATCATGTGACCTCATAAACATGAGCGTCATTTATACATATAAAGACATGTAGCATCTTTCTTTAGCTTTCATGTTGCACAATGATTTCATCTTTAAGATGTTCAAATCATAAGCTAACACAACTACAAATTCAACTTCTATGCATTCAATTGCCTTTATAATCATAAATCAAACTGCATGAAACTTAAATAATATTCAAATCTAGATCTCTTTATAAAGTTTCATACGCAAACATAATTCTTTATTTGGCACAATACTATACACGAAGGCAATTATTAAATGTATGCCAAAAACATGATTAATTCAATACAATCAAGTAATGTTCTCGAGAACTTTTCTTTTATGCTTTAAGCATTAAAAATCACTAGCATGCTTCATAAAATCTCGTATGAGCTCTATTCATTTATCTTTTTAGACGCATATCAATTATTTTACAGATTGTCAGACTTATACAATATCCACCACATGTGAACATACATCTGCATGATCATTTACAAGTATTTGAGAAAATATATGCGTGCCATCACTTGTACTTATGCATAATTTCATTTCATTTTCTCATAAAGACTTATGCATATCCAATAAGTTTAAATATTCATATGTACGGACTTCAAGTCCCAATAACCATGTCTCATCACAAGAGACTTAAACCTTTCATTAATTCTTTGCGTCTTTACATCATTTTGGCCATTCATTTATACATCTGCACTTCCTGCAGGTATTGCTTCCATGATCCTCACCATGATTATAGCGCTATCTTATTTATTTACAAAATCATATATAACAGTATTATCGACGTCGATCCATTTCTTTTCGATTCCATACTTTACTAGACATTATATACCGTTTATTGAGATCTCATAGTTTTTCATGTACCCGGGGTTTTCAATAACTATCATGTCTAGTGTCTCTTGACTATTATGGGGTCTTATTACCTCGATTTGACCATCTTCATTTTCTTGCTCCATTTTATCTAATCATTCGAGGACTTTTATTTGGAATCGATTTGTCTATCACGCTGCAGCCGTGCCATAGACTTACTACCATTCATTGGTTGTACCTTTAGGACATACATTTTAATTGGAGCATTAGCAACATTTATATTATCTAGTCACTTATTTAATATCACAATCATGCTGGCAATTACTAGATCTGGAATATAAATTGTCCCTTTAACGTAAAGTTCATATTTATTACTGTGAGGATCAACATTCATATCATAATTCATTCCATATTCCTTGCTGCTCATTCTCTCCCCCTGAATGAATTATCCATTTCAACATCCCATTATTGTGCGTTGTGGTGGATTTACAAGAAACATTTACCGCACATTTACAAAATTCTTATATGAGAAACATATGGTTTGTGACCAAAAACCATTCTAATGGGGAGAATTCATTATAAATTGTTGGCAAGATGCGAATTCATATCTTATAACATGCCCCATAAACTAATATTTTTGTTCTCNACCCAGTTTACGATGAAATGAATGATGACCATGAATAGTGATTTTTCTCTCGGGATGAATAGTGTCATGTGAATAGTAACGTTTCTCGGAATCACAAACGGAGTCCGAAAATGATGAATAGTAAAATGATGAATAGTGACCAGTGAATAGTAAACGATGAATAGTAACCGATGAATAGTAATTGAGAAAGTTCGGGAAAATGACCAGAATTTACGAGTTGTGACACATAATTATTGGCTTTGCAATCAACTGAAGACGTTTTATAACGTTTAAACAAAAGCAATTCGTATATGAACATGGGCTACTTTTATGTTCAACACTTATTCCAATAATCGCCCAATACTTGTAAGTAATCACCACCATTCTCAATGATTTAATTTGGAAAACCGTGCTCGCATTTTATAAGCCGAGCCACTAATCACGCTAACCTCAAGTTGCGTCTTTGATGATCATTTTGACGATGCATCGATTTTAAAACTCAAAATGATCCACATGGCGGATGTACAGGCCTGAATACATCCCCTTTATGTTTTTTTTCAAAACTTTATAGGAAAAAGTCCTTACTTTAACACTGGTGGTGATAAATGAACATTAACTTCCATTGAGAATAACAATTTAGAATCCGCTATTATATGTTTGCTCAACCTTGAAGAACCCATAGTTCTTTTATATATTTCGCATCATTATTGACTATGGATGGTCCAACCGGTCATGCCAATTAAAATAAATAATCTTGGCTCATAAACTTATACTTTATGACCACACATGCTTAATTACACCTTTTATATAATATTCTTTCCGTATCAAATTTATATTAGCTCTTTTTATATGGCTTCTACATAATTTATTATAACATTGACATTATCCAATAGCATTAATAAACATGAAACACGTAATATCTATTATAATAGTAAACCTGCACATCATGCAAAATAAAGTAGAATAGGAATAGATTTGCTTAATACTAGCACAACTTAAGCAAAAACACGTAATACGTTGTTACATATAAACCGAATTAGCCAGTTTGGTACATGCATGTCAAGATGCTACACAATTTAAATCATACAAAGTTCACAAAAACAAACATGCTCACATAGAAGGAGATAATCAGTGAGAATATGAATGCATCGCCAAAGATATAGAAAAAGTAAGAGTGATTTCATACATCACTAAATAATACTTTTTTTTTATTTTTTTATACAATAATAACATATTCAAAACTTTAAATATTTCCAAGCATGCATCAGATAACATAAATGCCTATGTAAATCATGTAACATATAAAAATTAGAAATCATTGTAGTACCAAATCATGTACTGTTACATATAAATGCCTATGTAAATCATGTAACATATAAATGCCTATGATGAGACGTAACTCAATGTAGTACCAAATCACATTTTACATGATCCAAGATTAAGGTTTAATGACATATAAAAATTAGAAATCATACCATTGGAGTTTCAATATAGCCAACTAATTATTAAACTAGCAAAGAAAGTTCTTGACTTTTCTTTTCATAGTTTGCACATAGCAATGAACAAGGTGAAGTATTACATATATCATAAATTCTCAAGCTTCATCTATAAAAAGGATCAAACACATAAACTATTTTATCTTTTATAAATCAAACAATTCAGCATCAATATAACCACATGAGAATAATGAACCAAATAACATGTCAAATCATCAAGATTCAATACACCACAAATCACCTTTCAATTATATAGATGCCATAATTTAATTATACCAGTCATAGACATAAAAATACATGTATCTCAATACAAAAAAATATCTAGAACAATTTAGGTAACTATCATCGCTACATATAAGTTCTCTTTGCAGATCAATATATTGTCAAATCTCAAAGGGATGTGAAACACAATATTAAAACTTTGCTAATCACTATAAGATAGCTCAACGCCAATATTCAAATAATAATATCTCATAGTACTTTTTCATACACTCAAACTTTTCTCAATTTTCATCAATAACCAACTATATTATGCCACATATATATATTATTATTTAAGAACAAAATTCATTGTTTCGTTATAACGGATGTAATTAAGGATCCCGTTGGTCTTAATAAAAACATAAACAATATCACGAAGTTATATTTAATCATCACCATTATTGGTGATATAAATAGTTACAATATTCTATTATTCTTGTAAAATATACGAAAGTTTTAAAGATTAACAATAAAATAAAATATATAGAGATGTATCAATTAAATATTCACCGTCTCCACCATCTCTTGTTTAGTGTTTAATAAAATCGTGATACGAAGTATTAGAGAAGACACAACTCTGGATGATAGCATAATGAAGCAGTTGAGTTTAAACATATATAACAAAGTATATTAATATATAGTTAGCAAATCGCAAGACTGTCGATAGAAAAAAAACTAGATCATAAGTAATAAACAAGGAATATTCTTAACAAGATTTTAATCAAATCAGCCACGTTGTGTTGTTGCTACGTTTTTATAACACATGATTGCATCCCAGCACTACAAGTCTACAAACAATTTAGCAAAAATAGATAGCTTTTGTTTCTTCATTGTCAAATAATAAATCTCTTCTATTTAAAAAAAAAAAAAAAAAAAAAAAAAAAAAAAAAAAAAAAAAAAAAAAAAAAAAAAAAAAAAAAAAAAAAAAAAAAAAA
>LBNU01039574.1:15562-29047 GCA_014162995.1 Artemisia annua
TGTTTTCCAGAATTCCTCTCAAAAGTACCTAAAATGACAAAAGGAACGATTTAGGGCAATATTTGATCACATTTATACGAATTAAGGCTTAAATGACCCCTTAAAAGCGTAACACTTTTCGTCTCATCAAAGTCAACAACCCAAATTCATCATTAGATGTGTCTGAAATAACGATAACATCAACCTCTTTCATCCCTTCGCCTTCTTCTTTGGCAAATCGGCATAAATCTTCAAACATCTCATCCGACATTTCATCTTTTTGTAACCAATAATCTCCATATTTGGCCTTCACATACTCTACCATCTTATCCGTCAATGCTGTAATAGTAAGGTCCTTGTCTACCATTGTTAGACTATTTCTTTCGTTTTTTTTTGGACAAATCTTGGTAGCTTAACAAGGGTTGTTTTGTGTGAGAAAGATGATCGGGTTTTAATTAAGTGTCAGTGGTTGGTTGTGGGTTTATTGGTTCCCGCGCAAACATTAATAGCCATATCAGAGATGAGTTAGAAAATATATTAGTACACAGTTGGTCCCTGAAGTTGAATGTCGTGTTAGACATTAACCATACGCTAGTTATAAATGTGGTTGGACTATATTGCCCTTGGAAAAATAACCAAAACTGAGAGTTGACCAAGCCAATATGGGTCAAGGGACGCATTCGGCCTCAAAATTCCATAGTTTTGGACACATGGCGATGATTTTGCAAACTTAGGGTCCATGGCGATGTTTCGTGGAAAGTTTAGGGACCAACAGTGTATTTTAGTCTTATAGTAAGTATAGTATAACTACTAAAAACAAGCCGAGTCGAACCCAAGGTTGCCAAAGCTCGAACTCGGGCCATTTACGATCATAAGTCTCGAGCTCAAACTCGTTTCGAGACTTATGCTATTAGCTCAAGTTTGGCTCGTAACAAGTCAAGCTTATAAAAACTCGAAACGATCCAAGCTTTTACGAGCTCAAGCCTTATTTTGGGCTCATTTAATAAACGAGTTCAAACCTTAGCTTTATATATTTGTTAACCACGTGTAATTGTATATGTATATTCATATATGAACTATCACGATAAACGAACTCAAGTCTAATGTACTTAACACACCAAGCTCGAGCCGAGTTTTATTTGCCTATCATAAACACGAACTCGATCCCTAGCTTTTAATACTTGAAACTCCGTAAACATACCCGTTATAAATATAAAATGACTTATGTTAACACATCAAAACAAATAACTCAAACAATAACAATAGAAACAAAATCTGATCATACTTTTAAACCGAAACAAATACAACTAAAATAATATTATCAAATATCAAGTGTAGTTACTGTCCGAACGTCGTAGGTGCACAAAAACTAGTTAAGTTTAAAAACTCTATCAGTTTACTAGTAAACACTCTTAAGTTTATATTTTATATTTAGCATTTCTTGTATTAAAACACAATTTTAAACCTGAATGATTAAAGAAACAAAACTCTAATAATAACTTAGTCGTGGTTAAATACTAGGTGGCGTTTAGATGGAAAATATTTTCTTTCATTTCCTATTTCTTGTTTTGTAGGAAAAGGGAGGGGAGTTTTATTTCCACAAAACAATTGAAAATTTAGAAAACGCGTTTAGTTTGAGAAACATGTGTTTGTGTTTTCCATTTTGCAAAACTAGAAAACATGTTTAAGTGTTGTTGTTTTTTATCTCAATTCTCTATTCACCTTAGTAATATTATAAAAACATCTCCAAAACACAAAAAAAAATATTATAAACTAACCAAAATAAATTATGAAATAACTAAAAAATCTAATACGAGAAAATAAAGAATTAAAAAAAAGTAAAATATAACATCAAATAACGTTTTCGTCTGTTTTTTTATGTTTTCGTCTGATTTTTTACGTTTTCGTTATTGGACCAATAGGAGAGCTCGATTTTGACACATAGGCGAAATCAAGCAATATGATTGGCCAATAAAATGTCAAAATTGAATTGATTTTGGTCAAACTTTAATAAATTTGGTGGAAATTTTAGTTGAGAAAACAAACACATAAAAATATAGGTGTCAAATTTATGAAAATAAAAACTTAAAAAAAGATGGGTAATTGATAAAACTTTAGTGGTTGAATTTTAAATATATTATATAGATTTAAGTGTAAATTATAAGCTCCATGTTTTTTCATAACTTTACATAATAAACAAATAACCCCTATACTTTATACCCCTAGAGTTTATAAAATGGACTTTGTTTATAATTACATGAGTATTAGTATTAGTGTGACTTTCACCCATTAAAATTACAAAATTTTGTTTCATCTACTAATTTTTTTTTACTATGCACGTTAAATAAGGACTCATGTTATCCTATTAAATATAATTTATGTGTACACGGGTTTGAATATTAAATACGGAAAAATTATTATTAACGGTAATATAAATATCAAATGGTAAGCATGAGTTACTGTGATATGGAAAAAAAATGTACTCGATTGTACTTAAACACCGACTCATGTAATTATTATTTGAAATTTATATACGGATACCCTAAAAAACATTTATAAAAAAACTTTATACTTTATACCCCTAGAGTTTATAATATGGATTGTGTTTACAATTAGATGAGTATTATTATTAGTTTGAGACGTTCATCTATTAAAATTACAAAATTTTGTTTCATCTACTAATTTTTTTTTTTACTATGTACGTTAAATAAGGACTCATGTTATCCTATTTAAAATTATAATTTATGCATATACGGGTTAAAATATTAAATACAGATAAATTATTATTAACGGTAATATAAATATCGAATGGTAAGCATGAGTTACTGTGATATGAAAATAAATATACTCGATTGTACTCAAACAACGACACATGTAATTATTATTTAAAATTTATATACGGATACCCTGAAAAACATGTGTAAAAAAATTTACGGGGTATATTTTAACTTCATTAACACTCATTATATGCTACTAAACTCGCACATTTAGTACAACATTATATCAATAGTTAAACTTAAACAACAACATCAACTTCAACTTTAATATTTATGTCAGATAGACAAATTAGTTAAATCTTTCATATGATAGAAATTTTCAAACAATATTAATAGATATTAGTACATAATGAAAAACTCATGCATATTTATTAGTTGTACTTATATCACAATTTTCACATGTAAATTCTTATATGCCCATATAGTAAAATAAAGTTTTAAAATAGATTTAATTTATGTGAAAAACTCGTGCGTGCACGGGAACAGACGAAAACGTAATAAAACATACGCAAAACGTATAAAATCTGATGAAAACGTAAAAAAATGGATGAAAAAAAAACTGGCGAAAACATAAAAAAAACATAATAAAACGAGCCAAAACGTAAGAAAATGGACGAAGACGTAAAAAATCGTACGAAAACGTAAAAAAAATAGACGAAAATGGACGACAACGTAAGGAAACGCACGAAAACGTTAAAAATGTACAAAAACATAAAAAATAGACGAAAACGTAAAAAACGGACAAAAACGTAAAAAAGCGGACGAAAACGTAAAAAATACAGACGAAAACGTAAAAAAATCTGATGAAAGCGTAAAAAAGGACGAAAACGTAAAATAACTTACGAAAACGTAAAAAAAGGTAAAAAAAACGGACGAAAACGTAAAAAAAACAGACAAACGTAAAAAAAACAGACGAAAACGTATAAAATTAGACAAAAACGTAAAAAAAATGGACGAAAACGTAAAAAATCTGACGAAAACGTAAAAAAACGGTCAAAAACTTTAAAAATCTAACGAAAACATAAAAAAAAACGACGAAAACATAAAATATCAAACGAAAACGTAAAAAATCTGACGAAAACGTAAAAGAACGGACGAAAACTTAAAAAATCTGACGAAAACGTAAAAAATGAAAGAAAACGTAAAAAAAAATGGACGAAAACGTAAAAAAAAGGGGCAAAAACGTAAAAACGTCATACGAAAACGTAAAAAAAATAAAAAACAATAAAATAAAATAAAATAAAAAAGACGAAACGCAAAAAATCGGACGAAAACGTAAAAGAATTGACGAAAACGTAAAAAAACAGACGAAAACGTAAAAAATGGAAAAAGAAAAACGTTAAAAAACGGACGAAAATGTAAACATTTGACGAAAATGGCGAAAAACGGACAAAAACGTATAAAAATGGATAAAAACTGACGAAAACGTATAAAAATGGACGAAAACGGATTGGGGTTATTTTAAAGGAAAATAGGTGAAAAAAAATGTTTTGTAGTTTTGTGTATTAAAGTTGGAAATAGGAATTTTGTGTTTTGTAGAGAATTTTTTTGGAAAACACTCATTTGAACGCGACCTCTGTTTTCTTTGTTTTCCACAAACATTTTGTGGAAAACAACTAAGCTTTTCTCTTTTCTTTTTCTTTTTTTCTTATATCATTTTTGTTTGCTTGTTAGCACATGTTAGAGTGGCTCTGACTTGTGGATTAACCCTTTAAGACCAGTGCCAACGGTTGTGTCGGTTTACAAACCAACGCACGTCAGTTTTGTGACACTGATGGCACCACCTCGTCGGTGGTGCGTTGGTTTAGTGTTCATTGGTTTGGCGACGAGAAAGAGACAAAGTACGGGACTCATTTGTGTTTTGTGACAGTGTTTTGTGCATGTAATTGTTTTATGAGGTATATTTGTGTGTGACAGAAAGAGGGACACTATAATTGTCACAGATGTCAGTTTGAGAAAGTGTTGATGTGGCGTTAAAATAACTAAGCCAACACAAAAAGAGAATATATGGGGTCTAACATGTTCGTACATGGGCCTTAACCCACTTATGCACCATTAGCCGATCCGAAAATATCAGATGTATAAGAACCCACCGGAGCGAACCAAAATCCGGTGAGCGATCATCAGAATCAAAACAAAATGAAACGCTTCTTTCAACCAGTACAAAAAGACACTTCTTTCAAGAAACCCAACAATGGTGAAACAAATATATCACCAAAAACAAACCCAGATGAACAACAACAACAAGAAGAAGATACAAAACAAAAGACCCAACAAGAAGAACAAAAAGGAGAACCCAGAAAGTTTGTAACTTGGAATGCTAATAGCTTTCTTCTTAGAGTTAAGAACAACTGGCCTGAGTTTACTAGCTTCATTGACACTATTGATCCTGATGTCATTGCTATACAGGTGATGGTGACCTTTTTGCCTTACACTAATATAATTTTGTAAATTTATTTATTGCTTTTGTTTTTTTGTGAATTTTGATGAGTTTTTTAGTTTGGTGAATGGGTTGTTTAGATTAGCTTGTTACATGGGTTTATTCAATGGACTAATCAAACAAGATATGTAACAAAAAATTATAGGACCCGGTTCATTTCGGAGAAATTGGGACTTTTGACAAAAAAATTTACACTACGTGGCGAAAATGAGATTTAGGGAAGCTGATACACACACATTTTATAGGGGGTGCTTGTTTAGGCTTATTTTTCGGCTTATGAGCTTTTGTGATTTCGGTTTTTGTTTCATAAGCTCAGTTTTTCCAGCTTATTTTAAGACTTATGGGCTTATATAAGCTTATTATGGTGTGGTAAACTTATATAAGTCCATAACTCTCAGAATAAACTGGAAAAAATGGGCTTATAAAACACAACCCGAAATCACATAAGCCCAAAAATAAGCTTAGACAGACACCTCCATAGTTTATGAGCTTATCACATTTAGCTTACGGACTTACTAGTTTTTTTGGGTGTGTTTTGTATTGCGTTTGGAAGTGGATTATATGACTATATGAGTCTTCGTTTTCAGGTAGCAAATAATTTATTTATGGTGTTAAGTTTAGTGCTAATTAGATAGCTTGTGCTTCTTTTTTATAATTTGTACAATAGTGCTAATTAGCTTAAAGACATATCAAAGCATAACAGAGGAGACAGGGTTTTGACTTGCTTATGCTGTATCAAAACCTAATTAGTTGTTTTCAAGTGTTTGGGAAATTCTGATTTTAGGGGTAAAAAGTGCTCTGATGTGAGTCAGCCTATCGAAAACGATTCAAATAAGCTAATATTAAACACAACAGCTTCTTGAAAACAACTTAAATGAGCTGATAAGCTCATAAGCTATATAAATAAGCAGTCCCAAGCACCCACTTAAACATCTGATTCACAACTTCAAACAAAAGAAACAGCTGAACCTCTAATAGTACAACTTATAATTTGATTACTTCAAACAAAAGAAACAGCAGAACCTCCAATAGTACAACTTATAATTTGATTTTTGGTTATTTGATATCACATAATCACATTGAAAAGGCAATGCCAAACACCCCAGTAGCTTCATTCTATGCTTTCTTTATTTTTTATTAATCGTTTTAGACTTTTAACTTTTGGCACCTTTGGGTAAATTTTTTAGTAATTAGATTTTTGTTGCATGAGTAATGTTTAGCATTACAAGAAGTATGTTGCTGATATTCATCTATATGGATATAGGAAGTAAGGATGCCTGCAGCTGGCGCGAAAGGTGCTCCTAAGAACCCAAGAGAGTTAAAGGACGATAACAATGCTTCACGAGAAGAAAAACTGGTATGTCATAATGTGTGTTATGTTTTGTTAATGTAATAAGACTTACGTCCTCCGTTACAAAAGAAAATAACAACTCTATCTAGTTTTAAAAGTGTTTGGGATGCATACAAACTTTCAAGAAGCATTTACATTAAACATGCATAAGAAGTAAGAGTCGAACTTACATAACTAACTAGAAGTTTCTAAAGGCTAGACAGTTATTCAAATGATCACAACTTCAAACAGCAGCTGCACACCCAAGCAATATCTCCAGCAGTGTGTTTTGTTACAGCTAGTATCTCCATATCAAATAATAACTTTCATAAATGTAATGCGTAACAAATTTTGCAGATTATAACACGGGCACTATCAGGTCCAACCTTCAGAAAATATGATGTATGGTGGTCTCTTTCTGATTCAAAGTATGCTGGAACTGCTTTATTTGTAAAGAAGTGTTTTCCACCAAAGAAGGTTTCGTTTAATCTAGATGGCTCAGGTAACTTTAATTAATATATATACGAAGACTTGTGTTTTCTGATTGTTGTGGCTGATGAGAGATAACATCATGAAAGGATTGGCTTGCCTTATGCTTTTTCTAAATGACAAAATGACGTTTTGTTTTATTCATAGTTTCCAAGCATGAAGCAGATGGCAGAGTTATTATTGCTGAATTTGAATCATTCCGTATAATGAATACATATGTGCCAAACAATGGCTGGAAAGATGAAGAAACCGCGTTTCAAAGGAGAAGAAAATGGGATAAACGAATGAAAGAATTCGTCTTGCAATCTACAGATAAACCACTTATCTGGTGCGGTGATCTGAACGTTAGGTACCTTTTTTTGGCTAAAATCTGTTTCTGAGTGCTTCTGTGTTCAAGTATTAATATTATCAGGCATATGCATATGTTATTAGCATAATTCGTCCCCTGAAATTGTTGCTCATCAGTGATTTTTTGCGATAATTTCTTTCAAAAGATGCTTTAATTTTTTGCAGTCACGAAGAGATCGATGTAAGCCATCCAGATTTTTTTCAAACTGCAAAGCTTAACGGTTATGTTCCTCCAAACAAAGAGGTGATGCACTTCTTTTATTTGCTACTCTACAGTCTTATGTAGTTTTTTTATTTTTTATTTTTATTTATTTATTATTTTTATTAGAGAAGTCTCTTTTTTCACAGATTTAAATCATTATACATTTGTAATCAACCGCTGATTTTAATCTCAAGAACTAACTTTAATTGTCGACTGCAGGATTGTGGGCAACCTGGCTTTACCTTGTCTGAGAGGAAGCGCTTCGGTTCCATTTTAAAAGAGTATGCATAGTCTTCAGAGTTTTCATGGTTATTATATTATTTCATTGAAAGCAGTGGACCTGTTTATCATTTTATTTTTTTTCATTGCTGGCCTATCATGTATTGACTTCAGGGGAAAGCTAATAGATGCATATAGATATCTCCACAAAGACAAAGATATGGAACGTGGCTTCTCATGGTCTGGAAACCCTATCGGAAAGTATGTGCCTTTAGTAAATAAAACATGTTTCAAGTTTATCATTTTTGTAGCTTTATTTTTATATTAATGTAATATTATTTCCATCATTTTTTTTCAGGTATCGTGGTAAAAGAATGAGAATAGACTATCATTTAGTGTCAGAAGAACTTAAGGATAAGATTGTCAAGTGCGAGATGCATGGGCAAGGGATTGAATTGGAGGGTATGATTTGCTCTATATTACCAGTTTTATTGTATTTTAAATGTCTACTAATGGTTAATGGTTTGCTGTCAAGTATTGTTTTTCTTTTTTTGAGTTATTGTATCACACAATGTAATGCTGATTTTCTCGCAGGATTTTATGGGAGTGATCATTGTCCTGTTTCCCTCGAGCTTGCCGAGCCAACCCTTGATCCTAATAATGACAGTGAAAAATTGAACTCAGACTGATTTCACTGCTGACATTTTGTACACAAACTAGCCTCAATTGGTATTAAACTACTTATCTAGTAGTGAATTTGTTGTAGGATTGGTGCCATGAGGGCTAAGGTTAACGTTACCAAGGAGTGGTTGTATTTATCAATCATTAATCAGAAACTCGCTAGTCGTTTCATGAAACTGAGTATTAGGGGATTGTAGCAAGGACTTTAACATGATTTGTGTTTCTGTTGCTAACTATTAGATGTTGTGTTTCGCCTTGAAAAAGATATATGCATAGTTTGGTAAATATATAGTAGAATGAGCACGGGTTTTGGACTTTAGGTAATAGTACCACTTGCCGGAGTGGAGCCCGTGGAGGCTGTGGTGTGGTGAAGTGTTTTCTCAACACGTTAGCTCCACGGCATCATTTAACACTTCTTTGTTCGTTCTTAGATTTCTTTTGTTGAGAAATATCCTTTCAACATACGTATCACTCGTAAGTTGCAACTCGCATAATAATACAAACTCTCTTCTCTCTCTTCTAAATCTTGCGGGAGAAAAGTGCCGCATGATATTATCATTATCATTATCATTATCATTATCATTTTCTGTTTTCCCGCAAATTCCCGCAAGAGGGGTGTGGGTTTGCCGCTAGTTTTTGTCCCACAACGTTTATATTTGAAGAGAAGGTGCTTTTGACGGTTTTCCCACTTCACATCCTCATTTATTCATTTCTCAATTTCTTTTCACTCTCTTCTAAATCTTGCGGGAGAAAAGTGCCGCATGATATTATCATTATCATTATCATTTTCTGTTTTCCCACAAATTCCCGCAAGAGGGGTGTGGGTTTGCCGCTAGTTTTTGTCCCACAACGTTTATATTTGAATAGAAGGTGCTTTTGACGGTTTTCCCACTTCACATCCTCATTTATTCATTTCTCAATTTCTTTTCACTCTCGTCCCCTCTATCTTTGCATCATCTTTTTTCCCTCTAAACTTTTTCTATTTTTATCACATTCGGGACTCAAGTTTTGCAAGTGAGGGTGGTGTTTCGTCGATTCCCACTAGGGGAAACCCCTTTTCTGCTTGGTTCCCCACTACGCACATCTACACTCGTAACCATTATCTCTAATGCTTTGATTAAATTTATCCAAGATGATACAATAAGGATCTTAAATTCTCAATAACTAAAAAAGAGTTGAGCAAATAGTAGCTGTTTTGGTAAAAAGAAAAATTGTTATTTCTTCACCTTCTTTTCTAGAAAAAAAGATTGAAAATGCAACTTATTTTCGTGGTTTGTTCTTTTTTTCTGTTTTAAATCATTTTCATTTTCTTTGTATCCACTATTGAGTTTGTTTCTCCTAATTAATGCTTATGGTTGAAAGATATGATGCAAAAGTAAATGCAAACTTGTTTGCTAAAAATGTGATTTTCTTCTTCGACACACTACCGTCTTGTCATATTACTAAATAAGTTATAGTAGTAGTTTCTTACATGGGGAATCTGATAATTATATTCTTGTAATCAATGTATGTAATATTTTGCATCCAATTAATTGTTTCTTATAAAACCAAACCAATGAAAGTCATTTAAGAAATGTGTCAGAAAATTAGATTTTAAGTTTTATATTATGAAATCCGCTTAAGCAAGACTCAACATTATAAGGGTGGTGGCATCGTTAGTCGGTTTCGCTCGGTATGGGTCGGCAACATTCGGCAAAAACAATGCCTGTACGTCGGCATGATGAATTCGGCAACTCTTTCGGTAAAGAACACCGATTCGGTGAGAAAGGGGGAAGGGAAAAAATGACCGTTGGTGCCTTTAATTATTCGACCGTTATTGACATTTTCCAAAAAAAAAAAAAAAAAAAAATGTTTAGGCATGTTTAGGCATGACATTGCCACTAAAAAACCAACTTTAGGCATGTTTAGGCAAAAAATGTGTTGCATGCTTTTTATTGGTCAATTAAAATTAAACTCCATAAACTTTTAGGCAACGTTGCCACCACCCTAAAGTTGACTAGCAACTAATTCCGCCCACTCCTTCAAAACCGAGATTTTACTTGCTTTCATAAAAATATAAAAATACAAAAAGAATCTTCCTTCACCCTTAGACCTATTAGAGTAGTTTTTCTGTCCTAACGAACACTATTCCTTGTGAGAGAACGATCAATCCCCCGTACTTACCACTATCTTATACTACATCGGTCAGGTACACTGCCTGGTGGGGTTGTAAGCCTCTTGAGATCCCTCGAGAGGTAAAACCTGTTGTAAGGTCACAAAACCACTCATCAAGTTTTTGGCGCCGCTGCCGGGGAATAGTTATTGTTTAGGTAGAATTTTTATTTTATTAGATCTACTCGCTAGATTCCTTTCTAGTGAGATTTTTATTTTATTTTTCTAGGATTTCTTTAGTCTATCTTATTTCTTCGTGTTTTTGTTCGTAACCTTTACCATCCGCCATCATGGAAGGTGGTAACATCCTTGATCCCAACAACCCACCACAACCAAACCAACCTCCTAGACCCCGTACCTTAGGAGAGTATTCCCGACCTAGCCACCTTGGCTATCGCAACACCATTGAGCTCACTCAAGGAGCCAATGTCACTCCCTTGCGATCCGACACCATCCGGTTGGTGCAAAGCGGATGTGCATTCCATGGACTTCGTTCCGAAGATCCAAATAAACATCTCAAGGATTTCCTCAAAATCGTAGATTCCATAGACCTTGATGTTGCCACTCGAGAGACGACCCGATTGCGTCTCTTCCAATTCTCTCTACGGGACCAAGCTAGTCAATAGCTTGAGCGACTTCCCGCAGGATCCATCACCTCTTGGGATGATCTCACAACTCGTTTCCTTGCTCAATTTTTCCCACCGGGGAGAACTACCAAGCTAAGAAAGGATATCTTGATGTTTGAGCAACGTCGAGGCGAAACTCTCTACGGAGCATGGATTCGATTCAAAGACTTACTCCAAAGAGTCCCTCATCATGGCATCAACCTCTGGCTTCAAATTCAAATCTTCTATGACCATGTTGACTACCACACCAAGCGTTCCATTGATCAAGCAGCCGGGGGCAGATTGCGTGACAGGAGCGCCGAAGAGTCATGGGAAATCATTGAGGAGCTCGCATCCGACGATGACGAATTGTGGCAAATTTCCCACGAGGTGCACGCGGCAGTAAGCACATACTCATCACCCGACAAAGCCAACCAAATCACCGAGGGAAACATTAGTGAGCTTGAGAGAAGGGTTGAATACCTTATGGAGAAACGAAGAAGACACTTGAGCCCACAAAGAGCAACTGTCAACTCTGTTTCGTGCATTAGGCATACACCATTATCCGAATCGCCCCTTAGGGAAGACACTAAACCCCTCCATAAGTATACTCGCCCCAGCTCACCACCTCAAGAACTCAGTCCAACATTCGAAGCAAAAATGAGAGAATACATGTCAAAACACTCCGAACAATTGGCTGCGTTTGAGGAGGCCATGTACAAGCAAAAAGAAAGGGTAGATGAGAAGATGACGGAAATGATGGGACTTTTAAGAGAGTACACAGAGACAAAAGCTCCGAACAAGGTATTGATGCGGAAGAAAGCTGAAACTCCCAGCAATAGAATGGTAAATACCATTTCCGTCATCCGAGGGAGCGAAGGCGAAAATACGGGAAGAATGGTAACTGTGGAGGTCAACAAGATCGACCTCATCTCACTCGACAAAGAAGACACCAATGACCGCAAATACAATTCCGGGGACGAAAAGGAGGTGCCCTCCAATGAGCGCCAAAAAGTGGAAACACCAGAGTCACAACAAGTGAGGCATTACCTAAAGCACGAGATAAATAAGGAAACCATAACCGATTGAGTGAAGAATTATCGACGTACCCATCTCCCCCATAAGGAGTCGGATGAGACAAAACCACACGACGAATCCGACACTCTACCCGGAGGTCAGCTGTATGAAAGCCTCATAAGACAAAAATTAGTCGCAAAGCAAGAGTTTCACGGGGTATTTGAAGTACCATGCCGCATTGGAAAACTCAAATTCCTAGATGCGGTAGCTGACCAAGGTTCCGATGTAAATTTCATGCCATTGTCCGTATATGCTCAACTAACCAATGAACAGCCCTCAATCACTCGTACCAAACTTTCCTTTGCAAAACATTCGTATGNGAATCCGACACTCTACCCGGAGGTCAGCTGTATGAAAGCCTCATAAGACAAAAATTAGTCGCAAAGCAAGAGTTTCACGGGGTATTTGAAGTACCATGCCGCATTGGAAAACTCAAATTCCTAGATGCGGTAGCTGACCAAGGTTCCGATGTAAATTTCATGCCATTGTCCGTATATGCTCAACTAACCAATGAACAGCCCTCAATCACTCGTACCAAACTTTCCTTTGCAAAACATTCGTATGAGTACCCATTAGGAATTGCGGAAGATGTGTTAATTAACGTTGCCGGATTCATGTATCCGGTTGATTTCATGATCATTGAGAGAAGTGAGGCAAATATGCCAATAATCCTTGGATCACCATTCCTTGCGACCACAAGGGCACAAATCGATTACGAGAGCCATACTATCCGAATCAAAAAGGGGAAGAAAACAATAAGCTTCCCGACGATCCCACGATATATAAGAGAAGCTAATCTACGGATGAAGGCGGAGGCGGACCCCGGTGCAATCAAAGGTAATGTTAAGGAAAAGATCCTTGCATGGGAGGCAAGGATTAAGAATTATAATGAAAGTGAGTCAAAAGAATGTAGGAATGATGAAGAGAATTTTGTGGGAAAGGAGAAGCACATCGATAACAACACTGGATTCACGGAAGGAGACTTAGTGCTCCTAAGGCATTTAGAAACAAAGGCATCCACCGACGAACCGAGTCCTTGGTGGTACGGACCATTTACAATTAAAAACCCATGTGAGAATGGGATGGTTAGCTTGGTCAGTAAGAGAGTGGGTGAGGTAACCGCAAGTGTGGAGCGATTGAGGTATCATCACCCGGGCGATGGGGACTACATATATCAAGGTTACATC
>LBNU01039574.1:34718-65612 GCA_014162995.1 Artemisia annua
TCTCAAAAGTACCTAAAATGACAAAAGGAACGATTTAGGGCAATATTTGATCACATTTATACGAATTAAGGCTTAAATGACCCCTTAAAAGCGTAACACTTTTCGTCTCATCAAAGTCAACAACCCAAATTCATCATTAGATGTGTCTGAAATAACGATAACATCAACCTCTTTCATCCCTTCGGCTTCTTCTTTGGCAAATCGGCATAAATCTTCAAACATCTCATCCGACATTTCATCTTTTTGTAACCAATAATCTCCATATTTGGCCTTCACATACTCTACCATCTTATCCGTCAATGTTGTAATAGTAAGGTCCTTGTCTACCATTGTTAGACTATTTCTTTCGTTTTTTTTTGGACAAATCTTGGTAGCTTAACAAGGGTTGTTTTGTGTGAGAAAGATGATCGGGTTTTAATTAAGTGTCAGTGGTTGGTTGTGGGTTTATTGGTTCCCGCACAAACATTAATAGCCATATCAGAGATGAGTTAGAAAATATATTAGTACACAGTTGGTCCCTGAAGTTGAATGTTGTGTTAGACATTAACCATACGCTAGTTATAAATGTGGTTGGACTATATTGCCCTTGGAAAAATAACCAAAACTGAGAGTTGACCAAGCCAATACGGGTCAAGGGACGCATTCGGCCTCAAAATTCCATAGTTTTGGACACATGGCGGTGATTTTGCAAACTTAGGGTCCATGGCGATGTTTCGTGGAAAGTTTAGGGACCAACGGTGTATTTTAGTCTTATAGTAAGTATAATATAACCACTAAAAACAAGCCGAGTCGAACCCAAGGTTGCCAAAGCTCGAACTCGGGCCATTTATGATCATAAGTCTCGAGCTCAAACTCGTTTCGAGACTTATGCTATTAGCTCAAGTTTGGCTCGTAACAAGTCAAGCTTATAAAAACTCGAAACGATCCAAGCTTTTACGAGCTCAAGCCTTATTTTGGGCTCATTTAATAAACGAGTTCAAACCTTAGCTTTATATATTTGTTAACCACGTGTAATTGTATATGTATATTCATACATGAACTATCACGATAAACGAACTCAAGTCTAATGTACTTAACACACCAAGCTCGAGCCGAGTTTTATTTGCCTATCATAAACACGAACTCGATCCCTAGCTTTTAATACTTGAAACTCCGTAAACATACCCGTTATAAATATAAAGCTGAAACACGTGTTATTAAGTGTAGACACGAGATTAGTTATAATATATGAAACACTCCATAAACATACCCGTTATAAATATAAAATGACTTATGTTAACACATCAAAACAAATAACTCAAACAATAACAATAGAAACAAAATCTGATCATACTTTTAAACCGAAACAAATACAACTAAAATAATATTATCAAATATCAAGTGTAGTTACTGTCCGAACGTCGTAGGTGCACGAAAACTAGTTAAGTTTAAAAACTCTATCAGTTTACTAGTAAACACTCTTAAGTTTATATTTTATATTTAGCATTTCTTGTATTAAAACACAATTTTAAACCTGAATGATTAAAGAAACAAAACTCTAATAATAACTTAGTCGTGGTTAAATACTAGGTGGCGTTTAGATGGAAAATATTTTCTTTCATTTCCTATTTCTTGTTTTGTAGGAAAAGGGAGGGGAGTTTTATTTCCACAAAACAATTGAAAATTTAGAAAACGCGTTTAGTTTGAGAAACATGTGTTTGTGTTTTCCATTTTGCAAAACTAGAAAACATGTTTAAGTGTTGTTGTTTTCTATCTCAATTCTCTATTCACCTTAGTAATATTATAAAAACATCTCCAAAACACAAAAAAAATATTATAAACTAACCAAAATAAATTATAAAATAACTAAAAAATCTAATGCGAGAAAATAAAGATTTAAAAAAAGTAAAATATAACATCAAATAACGTTTTCGTCTGATTTTTTACGTTTTCGTTATTGGACCAATAGGAGAGCTCGATTTTGACACATAGGCGAAATCAAGCAATATGATTGGCCAATAAAATGTCAAAATTGAATTGATTTTGGTCAAACTTTAATAAATTTGGTGGAAATTTTAGTTGAGAAAACAAACACATAAAAATATAGGTGTCAAATTTATGAAAATAAAAACTTAAAAAAAGATGGGTAATTGATAAAACTTTAGTGGTTGAATTTTAAATATATTATATAGATTTAAGTGTAAATTATAAGCTCCATGTTTTTTCATAACTTTACATAATAAACAAATAACCCCTATACTTTATACCCCTAGAGTTTATAAAATGGACTTTGTTTATAATTACATGAGTATTAGTATTAGTGTGAGACTTTCACCCATTAAAATTACAAAATTTTGTTTCATCTACTAATTTTTTTTTTACTATGCACGTTAAATAAGGACTCATGTTATCCTATTAAATATAATTTATGTGTACACTGGTTTGAATATTAAATACGGAAAAATTATTATTAACGGTAATATAAATATCAAATGGTAAGCATGAGTTACTGTGATATGGAAAAAAATGTACTCGATTGTACTTAAACACTGACTCATGTAATTATTATTTGAAATTTATATACGGATACCCTGAAAAACATTTGTAAAAAAACTTTATACTTTATACCCCTAGAGTTTATAATATGGATTGTGTTTACAATTAGATGAGTATTATTATTAGTTTGAGACGTTCATCTATTAAAATTACAAAATTTTGTTTCATCTACTAATATTTTTTTTTACTATGTACGTTAAATAAGGACTCATGTTATCCTATTTAAAATTATAATTTATGCATACACGGGTTAAAATATTAAATATAGATAAATTATTATTAACGGTAATATAAATATCGAATGGTAAGCATGAGTTACTGTGATATGAAAATAAATATAGTCGATTGTACTCAAACAACGACACATGTAATTATTATTTAAAATTTATATACGGATACCCTGAAAAACATGTGTAAAAAAATTTACGGGGTATATTTTAACTTCATTAACACTCATTATATGCTACTAAACTCGCACATTTATTACAACATTATATCAATAGTTAAACTTAAACAACAACATCAACTTCAACTTTAATATTTATGTCAGATAGACAAATTAGTTAAATCTTTCATATGATAGAAATTTTCAAACAATATTAATAGATATTAGTACATAATGAAAAACTCATGCATATTTATTAGTTGTACTTATATCACAATTTTCACATGTAAATTCTTATATGCCCATATAGTAAAATAAAGTTTTAAAATAGATTTAATTTATGTGAAACAGACGCAAAACGTAAAAAATCTGACGAAAACGTAAAAAAATGGATGAAAAAAAAATTGACAAAAACATAAAAAAACATAATAAAACGAGCCAAAACGTAAGAAAATGGACGAAAACGTAAAAAATCGTACGAAAACGTAAAAAAAATAGACGAAAATGGACGACAACGTAAGGAAACGCACGAAAACGTTAAAAATGTACAAAAACATAAAAAAAATAGACGAAAACGTAAAAAACAGACAAAAACGTAAAAAAGCGGACGAAAACGTAAAAAATACAGACGAAAACGTAAAAAAACTGATGAAAGCGTAAAAAAAGGACGAAGACGTAAAAAACAGACAAACGTAAAAAAAACAGATGAAAACGTATAAAATTAGACAAAAAAGTAAAAAAATGGACGAAAACGTAAAAAATCTGGCGAAAACGTTAAAAAATGGACGAAAACGTAAAAAATCTGACGAAAACGTAAAAAAACGGTCAAAAACTTTAAAAATCTAACGAAAACATAAAAAAAAACGACGAAAACATAAAATATCAAACGAAAACGTAAAAAATCTGACGAAAACGTAAAAGAACGGACGAAAACTTAAAAAATCTGACGAAAACGTAAAAAATGAAAGAAAACGTAAAAAAAAATGGACGAAAACGTAAAAAAAAGGGCAAAAACGTAAAAACGTCATACGAAAACGTAAAAAAAATAAAAAACAATAAAATAAAATAAAATAAAAAAAGACGAAACGCAAAAAATCGGACGAAAACGTAAAAGAATTGACGAAAACGTAAAAAAACAGACGAAAACGTAAAAAATGGAAAAAAGAAAAACGTTAAAAAACGGACGAAAGTGTAAAAATTTGACGAAAATGGCGAAAAACGGACAAAAACGTATAAAAATGGATAAAAACTGACGAAAACGTATAAAAATGGACGAAAACGGATTGGGGTTATTTTAAAGGAAAATAGGTGAAAAAAAATGTTTTGTAGTTTTGTGTATTAAAGTTGGAAATAGGAATTTTGTGTTTTGTAGAGAATTTTTTTGGAAAACACTCATTTGAACGCGACCTCTGTTTTCTTTGTTTTCCACAAACATTTTGTAGAAAACAACTAAGCTTTTCTCTTTTCTTTTTCTTTTTTTCTTATATCATTTTTGTTTGCTTGTTAGCACATGTTAGAGTGGCTCTGACTTGTGGATTAACCCTTTAAGACCAGTGCCAACGGTTGTGTCGGTTTACAAACCAACGCACGTCAGTTTTGTGACACCGATGGCGCCACCTCGTCGGTGGTGCGTTGGTTTAGTGTTCATTAGTTTGGCGACGAGAAAGGGACAAAGTACGGGGCTCATTTGTGTTTTGTGAGAGTGTTTTGTGCATGTAATTGTTTTGTGAGGTATATTTTTGTGTGACAGAAAGAGAGACACTATAATTGTCACAGATGTCAGTTTGAGAAAGTGTTGATGTGGCGTTAAAATGACTAAGCCAACACAAAAAGAGAATATGGGGTCTAACATGTTCGTACATGGGCCTTAACCCACTTATGCACCATTAGCCGATCCGAAAATATCAGATGTATAAGAACCCACCGGAGCGAACCAAAATCCGGTGAGCGATCATCAGAGAATCAAAACAAAATGAAACGCTTCTTTCAACCAGTACAAAAAGACACTTCTTTCAAGAAACCCAACAATGGTGAAACAAATACATCACCAAAAACAAACCCACTTGAACAACAACAAGAAGAAGATACAAAAAAGACCCAACAAGAAGAACAAAAAGGAGAACCCAGAAAGTTTGTAACTTGGAATGCTAATAGCTTTCTTCTTAGAGTTAAGAACAACTGGCCTGAGTTTACTACCTTCATTGACACCATTGATCCTGATGTCATTGCTATACAGGTGATGGTGACCTTTTTGCCTTACACTAATAATGTTGTAAATTTATTTGTTGGTTTACTTTTTGTGAATTTTGATAGAGTTTTTTAGTTTGGTGAAATGGGTTGTTTAGATTAGCTTGTTATAAAAAATTATAGGACCCGGTTCATTTCGGAGAAATTGGGACTTTTGACAAAAAAATTTACACTACGTGGCGAAAATGAGGTTTAGGGAAGCTGATACGCACACATTTTATAGGGGGTGTTTGTTTAGGCTTATTTTTTCGGCTTATGAGCTTTTGTGATTTTGGTTTTTGTTTCATAAGCTCAGATTTTCAGCTTATTTTAAGACTTATGGGCTTATATAAGCTTATTATGGTATGGTAAACTTATATAAGTTCATAACTCTCAAAATAAACCAGAAAAAATGGGCTTATAAAACACAAAGCGAAATCACATAAGCACAAAAATAAGCTTAGACAGACACTCCCATAGTTTATGAGCTTATCACATTGAGTTTATGGACTTACGTAAGTTTTGTTGGGTGTGTTTTGTATTGCGTTTGGAAGTGATTATAATCAGGTAGCAAATAGTTTATTTATGGTGTTAAGTTTACTGCTAATTAGATAGCTTGTGCATCTTTTTTATAATTTGTACAATAGTGCTAATTAGCTTAAAGACGTATCAAAGCATAACGGAGGAGATAGGGTTTTGACTTGCTTATGCTGTATCAAAACCTAATTAGCTGTTTTCGAGTGTTTGGGAAATCCTGATTTTAGGGGTAAAAAGTGCTCTGATGTGAATCAGCCTATCAAAACAACTCAAATAAGCGGATGTTAAACACAACAGCTTCTTGAAAACAACTTAAATTAGCTGATAAGCTATATAATAAGCAGTCCCCAAGCACCCACTTAAAAACTGATTCACAACTTCAAACAAAAGAAACAGCAGAACCTCTTATAGTACAACTTATTATTTGATTTTGGTTATTTGATATCACATAATCACATTGAAAAGGCAACGCCAAACACCCCAGTAGCTTCATTCTATGCTTTCTTTATTTTTTATTAATTGTTTGAGACTTTTAACTTTTGGCACCTTTGGGTAAATTTTTTAGTAATTAACTTTTTGTTGCATAAGTAATGTTTAACATCACAAGAAGTATGTTGCTGATATTCATCTATATGGATATAGGAAGTAAGGATGCCTGCAGCTGGCGCCAAAGGTGCTCCTAAGAACCCAAGAGAGTTAAAGGACGATAACAATGCTTCACGAGAAGAAAAACTGGTATGTCATAATGTATGTTATATTTTGTTAATGTAATAAGACTTACGTCTCCGTTACGAAAGAAAATAACAACTCTATCTAGTTTTAGAAGTGTTTGGGACGCATACAAACTTTCAAGAAACATTTACATTAAACTTGCATAAGAAGTAAGAGTCGAACTTACATAATAATTAGAAGTTTCCAAAGACTAGACAGTTAATCAAATGATCACAACTTCAAACAGCAGATGCACACCCAAGAATATCTTCTGCAGTGTGTTCTGTTACAGCTGATATTCTCCATATCACATAATACCTTTCAAATATGTAATGCGTAAATTTTTTTGCAGATTATAACACGGGCACTATCTGGTCCTACCTTCAGAAAATACGATGTATGGTGGTCTCTTTCTGATTCAAAGTATGCTGGAACTGCTTTGTTTGTAAAGAAGTGTTTTCCACCAAAGAAGGTTTCGTTTAATCTAGATGGCTCAGGTAACTTTAATTAATATATATACTAAGAGTTGTGCTGATTGTTGTGGCTGATGAGAAATAACATCTTGAAAGGATTGGCTTGCCGTATGCTTTTTCAAAATGACAAAATGACGTTTTGTTTTATTCATAGTTTCCAAGCATGAAGCAGATGGCAGAGTTATTATTGCTGAATTTGAATCATTCCGTATAATGAATACATATGTGCCAAACAATGGCTGGAAAGATGAAGAAACCGCGTTTCAAAGGAGAAGAAAATGGGATAAACGAATGAAAGAATTCGTCTTGCAATCTACAGATAAACCACTTATCTGGTGCGGTGATCTGAATGTTAGGTACCTTTTTTTGGCTAAACTCTGTTTCTGAGTGCTTCTGTGTTCAAGTATTAATATTATCAGGCATATTCATATGTTATTAGCATAATTCGTCCCCTGAAATTGTTGCTCATCAGTGATTTTTTGCGATAATTTCTTTCAAAAGATGCTTTAATTTTTTGCAGTCACGAAGAGATCGATGTAAGCCATCCAGATTTTTTTCAAACTGCAAAGCTTAACGGTTATGTTCCTCCAAACAAAGAGGTGATGCACTTCTTTTATTTGCTACGCTATACTTCAACTACATGTCTTCCTTAATAGTCTTATGTAGTTTTTGTTTTTGTTTTTGTTCTTTTTTTTTTTTTTTTTTTTTTTTTTTTTTAATCACATCGTTAGAGGTTCAAATTTTGTTGTTTGCATAATTAGAGAAGTCTTTTTTCACAGATTTAAATCATTATACATTTGCAATCAACCGCTGATTTTAATCTCAAGAACTAACTTTAATTGTCGACTGCAGGATTGTGGGCAACCTGGCTTTACCTTGTCTGAGAGGAAGCGCTTCGGTTCCATTTTAAAAGAGTATGCATAGTCTTCAGAGTTTTCATGGTTATTATATTATTTCATTGAAAGCAGTGGACCCATTTATCATATATTTTTTTTCATTGCTGGCCTATCATGTATTGATTTCAGGGGAAAGCTAATAGATGCATATAGATATCTCCACAAAGACAAAGATATGGAACGTGGCTTCTCATGGTCTGGAAACCCTATCGGAAAGTATGTGCCTTTAGTAAATAAAACATGTTTCAAGTTTATCATTTTTGTAGCTTTATTTTTATATTAATGTAATATTATTTCCATCATTTTTTTTCAGGTATCGTGGTAAAAGAATGAGAATAGACTATCATTTAGTGTCAGAAGAACTTAAGGATAAGATTGTCAAGTGCGAGATGCATGGGCAAGGGATTGAATTGGAGGGTATGATTTGCTCTATATTACCAGTTTTATTGTATTTTAAATGTCTACTAATGGTTAATGGTTTGCTGTCAAGTATTGTTTTTCTTTTTTTGAGTTATTGTATCACACAATGTAATGCTGATTTTCTCGCAGGATTTTATGGGAGTGATCATTGTCCTGTTTCCCTCGAGCTTGCCGAGCCAACCCTTGATCCTAATAATGACAGTGAAAAATTGAACTCAGACTGATTTCACTGCTGACATTTTGTACACAAACTAGCCTCAATTGGTATTAAACTACTTATCTGGTAGTGAATTTGTTGTAGGATTGGTGCCATGAGGGCTAAGGTTAACGTTACCAAGGAGTGGTTGTATTTATCAATCATTAATCAGAAACTCGCTAGTCGTTTCATGAAACTGAGTATTAGGGGATTGTATCAAGGACTTTAACATGATTTGTGTTTCTGTTGCTAACTATTAGATGTTGTGTTTCGCCTTGAAAAAGATATATGCATAGTTTGGTAAATATATAGTAGAATGAGCACGGGTTTAGGACTTTAGGTAATAGTACCACTTGCCGGAGTGGAGCCCGTGGAGGCTGTGGTGTGGTGAAGTGTTTTCTCAACACATTAGCTCCACGGCATCATTTAACACCTTCTTTGTTCGTTCTTAGATTTCTTTTGTTGAGAAATATCCTTTCAACATACGTACCCACTCACAAGTTGCAACTTGCATAATACTACAAACTCTCTTCTCTCTCTTCTAAATCTTGCGGGAGAAAAGTGCCGCATGATATTATCATTATCATTTTCTGTTTACCCACAAATTCCCGCAAGAGGGGTGTGGGTTTGCCGCTAGTTTTTGTCCCACAACGTTTATATTTGAATAGAAGGTGCTTTTGACGGTTTTCCCACTTCACATCCTCATTTATTCATTTCTCAATTTCTTTTCACTCTCGTCTCCTCTATCTTTGCATCATTTTTTTCCCCTCTAAACTTTTTCTATTTTTATCACATTCGGGACTCAAGTCCTGCAAGTGAGGGTGGTGTTTCGTCGATTCCCACTAGGGGAAACCCCTTTTCTGCTTGGTTCCCCACTACGCACATCTACACTCATAACCATTATCTCTAATGCTTTGATTAAATTTATCCAAGATGATGCAATAAGGATCTTAAATTCTCAATAACTAAAAAAGAGTTAAGCAAATAGCAGCTGTTTTGGTAAAAAGAAAAATTGTTATTTCTTCACCTTCTTTTCTAGAAAAAAAGATTGAAAATGCAACTTATTTTCGTGGTTTGTTCTTTTTTTCTGTTTTAAATCATTTTCATTTTCTTTCTATCCACTATTGAGTTTGTTTCTCCTAATTAATGCTTATGGTTGAAAGATATGATGCAAAAGTAAATGCAAACTTGTTTGCTAAAAATGTGATTTTCTTCTTCGACACACTACCGTCTTGTCATATTACTAAATAAGTTATAGTAGTAGTTTCTTACATGGGGAATCTGATAATTATATTCTTGTAATCAATGTATGTAATATTTTGCATCCAATTAATTGTTTCTTATAAAACCAAACCAATGAAAGTCATTTAAGAAATGTGTCAGAAAATTAGATTTTAAGTTTTATATTATGAAATCCGCTTAAGCAAGACTCAACATTATAACAATTTGACTCTTGTAAAGCAAGACTTAGATGGATCTTATTTTAGTTTAGAGTTTTGCAGACTATTATCCAAAAGTTGTTACAGAAATAATTTTCAAATCTATAAACAAGTTTATTGCGAAAAATATGAGTAAGAGTCCTCTTGAACCATTTGTAAATATTTAGCTCTTGAACCATCAATTGGTCTTAAGTCTTACGTGTAGCAAGTAAAACCTTATAAATTTCATCTATCTCTGATCAATTACGTTAACTCTTTAAGTTCAATAAAAGTTCTTTGTGACTAAATTCTAGTACATATTATATAATCAGTCCAAATGAAGCTAACGAGTATCTAATAACCCGCGCACTGCGGTGGGATATCTTCAAGACATTTTTACGTCGTAATCACTTAAAACCGTTTTAATTTCTTTAATTTTTTTTCACTTTTAATATGTTTTGACGAAATTTATATGCTTTTTATTATTTATGAAATCATTCAAAAATCATAAAATTAACAGGACCTCGCGTGGACTTATATTATGTGTTCAATGATTTGTGGCTTTTAAGAAGATAGTATGCTCGTTCTAATTGTATTTTGTTTTTTAGTTATGACGATACTTTCAAATTGTTTTTTTTATTTGACAATGGATGGTAAAGAATGAGATTCTGATTTTGGTTATAAAAATATCCCAATAATATTTCTTGAAATTTTTATTATTTGAAAGGATTTTGTGAAATTTATTTAGTTTTAGAGGGGGCTTTACAAAAATTGAAGACATAATTTTAGTTACATAACCATGCCTTTGGAGGATTAAGGTATATATTAAACCGGGATGCATGCGGTGCCGTTTTGTGTGCTTTTTTCCCGCCAAATTTACGGCCCACGTTTTTGGCCTGTTTACGTGGCCCAGCTCCTTTGTGTGTGGCCCAGATAATCCAAATAATACAACCCTAGCAGCAACACTTTTTTGCGTTTCCAGAAATTTATGTGTGCATATGCACCAATAGCGATCGATGTGTGTAAGTTTGGGGCTTTTGATTTATACAGGGTTTAGTGGCCGTTTGGCTTCTGATTCATGATTCCGGTGGTGAGAATTATTGTTAATTAATTGATTGATTGAAAACCCTAATTTTTAGGTTCATGCCTGCAAGTTTGTGGCTTTTCATTTATATAGGGTTTATTGGTCGTTTGGCTTTAAGGCTTTTGATTTATACGCGGTTTAGTTGCCGGATGGCTGCTGATTGATGCTTTAAAATGATTCGTTGAAAACCCTAATTTTTGGATTTTCATTATTGCANAAAGAAAAATTGTTATTTCTTCACCTTCTTTTCTAGAAAAAAAGATTGAAAATGCAACTTATTTTCGTGGTTTGTTCTTTTTTTCTGTTTTAAATCATTTTCATTTTCTTTGTATCCACTATTGAGTTTGTTTCTCCTAATTAATGCTTATGGTTGAAAGATATGATGCAAAAGTAAATGCAAACTTGTTTGCTAAAAATGTGATTTTCTTCTTCGACACACTACCGTCTTGTCATATTACTAAATAAGTTATAGTAGTAGTTTCTTACATGGGGAATCTGATAATTATATTCTTGTAATCAATGTATGTAATATTTTGCATCCAATTAATTGTTTCTTATAAAACCAAACCAATGAAAGTCATTTAAGAAATGTGTCAGAAAATTAGATTTTAAGTTTTATATTATGAAATCCGCTTAAGCAAGACTCAACATTATAACAATTTGACTCTTGTAAAGCAAGACTTAGATGGATCTTATTTTAGTTTAGAGTTTTGCAGACTATTATCCAAAAGTTGTTACAGAAATAATTTTCAAATCTATAAACAAGTTTATTGCGAAAAATATGAGTAAGAGTCCTCTTGAACCATTTGTAAATATTTAGCTCTTGAACCATCAATTGGTCTTAAGTCTTACGTGTAGCAAGTAAAACCTTATAAATTTCATCTATCTCTGATCAATTACGTTAACTCTTTAAGTTCAATAAAAGTTCTTTGTGACTAAATTCTAGTACATATTATATAATCAGTCCAAATGAAGCTAACGAGTATCTAATAACCCGCGCACTGCGGTGGGATATCTTCAAGACATTTTTACGTCGTAATCACTTAAAACCGTTTTAATTTCTTTAATTTTTTTTCACTTTTAATATGTTTTGACGAAATTTATATGCTTTTTATTATTTATGAAATCATTCAAAAATCATAAAATTAACAGGACCTCGCGTGGACTTATATTATGTGTTCAATGATTTGTGGCTTTTAAGAAGATAGTATGCTCGTTCTAATTGTATTTTGTTTTTTAGTTATGACGATACTTTCAAATTGTTTTTTTTATTTGACAATGGATGGTAAAGAATGAGATTCTGATTTTGGTTATAAAAATATCCCAATAATATTTCTTGAAATTTTTATTATTTGAAAGGATTTTGTGAAATTTATTTAGTTTTAGAGGGGGCTTTACAAAAATTGAAGACATAATTTTAGTTACATAACCATGCCTTTGGAGGATTAAGGTATATATTAAACCGGGATGCATGCGGTGCCGTTTTGTGTGCTTTTTTCCCGCCAAATTTACGGCCCACGTTTTTGGCCTGTTTACGTGGCCCAGCTCCTTTGTGTGTGGCCCAGATAATCCAAATAATACAACCCTAGCAGCAACACTTTTTTGCGTTTCCAGAAATTTCTGTGTGCATATGCACCAATAGCGATCGATGTGTGTAAGTTTGGGGCTTTTGATTTATACAGGGTTTAGTGGCCGTTTGGCTTCTGATTCATGATTCCGGTGGTGAGAATTATTGTTAATTAATTGATTGATTGAAAACCCTAATTTTTAGGTTCATGCCTGCAAGTTTGTGGCTTTTCATTTATATAGGGTTTATTGGTCGTTTGGCTTTAAGGCTTTTGATTTATACGCGGTTTAGTTGCCGGATGGCTGCTGATTGATGCTTTAAAATGATTCGTTGAAAACCCTAATTTTTGGATTTTCATTATTGCATGTGTTTGGTTATTGGTTTAGTGTGGATATTGGTGAGCATTTTTTACTTGCTCTGGTCTAAGCTGCTGAATTTGTACCTAATTAATATAATTTTTTTGCTGGCCGTGTCACGCCGAGATCTTGGCTAGGCAGTCTTATGCGCCCCTATCATGGCAGGGCATCACGGTAACGTGTTTGCAGCCCGGGGGTGGAATAATCTTGCCATGGCAACTTAGTTGGTTTGCGGCCATGGCCTGCGTGGTGTAGATGGTGCGGCAAACAACTATATTTGTAGCCATTAGTAGCAATATGAGATGCTTATTGCTTATCGATTTGTTCGTTACGCTGGCCTGCATTAAGCTGATGCTAGATAAGCCTTATGCGCACCTGTCATGGCAGGGCATCACGGTAACGTGTTTGCAGCCGGGAGGTGGACTCATCTTGGCATGACAAGATGGCTAGGCTGTGATGATTGTTCTAATGTGATGTGTTGCTGCACTATGTGGACGGATGGCTGAGTGCGAGAAACACTCGCCTCAGCAACCTTCAAGTACACATGACGGCGCCGTTTTGGGTGCTTTTTTCCCGGCAAATTTACGGCCCACGTTGTTAGCCTATTTACGTGGCCCACCTGCTTTGTGTATGGCCCAGATATTCCAAATAATCCAACCCCTTATTATAGCTGCGCGATTGATCATTTGTTGCGTTACTGTCTTGGCAAGCGTTGTTTGCCAAGACCCGTGCTCTGGCCTGGCAATCAAATTTTTGCAGGTAAGCCGGGTTTTGTGTACCGCTGCCATCATTGCGTACCTGAGCCTAATATGTAGCTGCTACACTTGCAGCCATGTCGGCCGTATCCATTTTTCGGTCGCTTACCTGCCTGAGCCTCGCTTTGTTGGTTTAATATATACTTATAATAATTAGTATACAAAAAATATTGTATACTAATGTTGGCAAGCGTTGGGGAAGATCTGATTTGAATGTATGTATCTGTGTAAATGTTGGGCAACATTCTGATGCCCATGTTGTGTGTCATATAATTGGTATTCAAAAAATATTAACGAGGCAATGATGATCTTGGCAATGATGAAAGCGTAGACTATTTACTGTCTTGGCAAGCGTTGTTTCCCAAGACCCGTGCGCTGCCTTGCCAATCAAATGTTTGCAGGTAAGCCGGGTATTGGGTACCGCTGCCATCATCGCGTACCTGAGCCTAATATATAGCTGCTACACTTGCAGCCATGTCGGACGCATCCTTTTTTCGGTCGGTTACCTGCCTGAGCCTCGCTTTGATGACGCTTTGTTGATCTTATTTGAATGTATGTATTTGTGTAAATGTTTGGGAAGATTCTGATGTCCATGTTCTGTGTGATATAATTAGTATAGAAAAAATATTAAAGAGGCAATGATGAGTGATGAAAATCTTGCAGAATACATGTTTGCAACTTGCTGTTATGTTTTTGTAACAGGTTTTAACGAAAAGCAACAAGAAAGCGGCTCCAGTACCGGTGATTCGTTGACAGGTTGTGCTCGAAGAAACCAAAGAAGCTGATAAATTCACAGGGTACATGATATGCTACCAGCAGGTATGGCAACTTTCAGCATCTTCAGATTTGATGCCGTTCGGGAATGGTATGTTTTTTTAACCTTTTAAAATTAGTAAGGCTGTAATTTGTAAAATTGGGTAGTTAGGGGTTTTTGGCCAAGAAGGACTTTTTCCAAATATTTCCGAGCGTGTAATCTTATCCAAAAAACAGGCACGCCCGCAACGCGGCGATCGTCGCCAATCTTGTATTCTATAAAAATTATATAGGATATTCTATAAAAAAAAAATTATATTAGTCAAGAGGGTTTTACGAAGAGTTCTAGAGGTTTTACAAAATTTATTTATAACGGAATGGGACTATTTTCTAATAAATAGTAACCCGTCTCGTTATATTTTTCCAAATATATATTAGTACAATACAATGATATTGCTCCTTCACATTTTTTTTAGTTAAGCCAAAGTTTTTAACACAAGATGAGAACAATCACTTATTTTAGCATTAATAGACAAATTATCTAGCGTTAAAGATTACTTTATTTTTTTGAAAAGCAATGATATATTTATAAACACCAACCAAAAAGCAGGCAACAAGCCAAACACCTTTGGCCTTTAAAAAAGAGACCAAACAAAAATATACAAAAAGAAGATCAGAAAACAACAACCTAATCTACACCATCTACCATAGGATGAAGACTCGAAGGATTTGCGATCCAAGCTTTCAAATTGAATTGGCCCTTAAGGAACCGGTTGGAGATCCATAAAAGAGCGTTGTAGCGCAAAAATATCTTCACTAACCACAATTAATGTATCCTCGGCTTTAGAATGAACCATTTTGTTTCTCTACATCCAAACAACCTACATTGTAAAGAAACAAAACGCCATGAACACTTTATGAAAATAAGATGGGATATGTTGACATAACGACCCGTTTATTACATTAGTGAAATCCATTTTACCATCAGGAAATATACCCCCCCCCCAACCACCACCAACATAAACATTTGCGCCAAATGAGAATTACCTTCAGGCAAGCAATTAAAATATGATCTAAAGATTCGGGAACATCTTCGCAAAAAGGACATAAAACAACATGAATGTCAATTCTGCATGTGTCAATTTTCTTTAAAAATGGGAGCCTATCCAAAACTACCCTTCAAAAAAATATGTTGACTTTCCTTGGTACAAGAGGGTTTCACGAGTGTATTTTTTTAACTAGGTAATGACCCACGGACAATCGAGAGTCAACAATATTAGAGAGCTTCTTCATCGAAAAATAAGTTATTTGAGTCTAATTGCCATAACCGGTCGTCAAAAGAACCTTCACCGCTTCACGAAGGGTTAAATTCTTGATCAGATTGGTTAAATCAGAAACGTCATAAAAGAGACCTACCATGAGGATTTACCCTCCAATTCCAATAAACGCACCAGTTTCCCATTCACCAGCCTCCATCGAGCAATAATAGGGCAGCTTTGGTCAACTTCCAAGGCATATAAGCAAGGAAATTTATCTATTAAACGATGACCAGCTTCACACCATTCATCTTTCCAAAACAATATCTCATCACCATTACTAATCTTCGAACGAAAATAATTTCTAAATGAAATTCCAAGCTCATCAATAGCAGAACCACAACTTATAATTCCATCCCATACATCTCGTTTTAGATCAGCACCCATCGCAGTCGAGGAACCCCCATCAGCCCCATGAATACTCGCAATGACTTTACACCAAAGAGCATGCTTTTCACAATGGAAACGCCATCACCATTTTCCAAGGAAACTCGGGTTCTTTGCCTTAATACTCCTGAAAACCAAACCACCTGAATTAAAGCTTGCTAAGATGGTTTTCGATCCATGTAAGACCCTTTTCACCTTCTTTGAAAAAAAAATACGTTTTTTTTTTTTTTTTTTTTTTTTAAACTCTTTCAAGAGCAACCATAACTTTATTTGGTGCTTTATACAAGGGCATATACTATAGAGGAAGGCTATTTAGAATCAACATCGTGAGGGTAAATTGCCCACCAATGGAGAGGAAATTTGCCTTTCATACGGAAAGGCGTTTTGTAAATTTATCCACCATCTCGGAGCAACTACAACACCTCGACATGTCTTTACATACCGAAGTACTAAAATGAGTAAAAAGTGATACCATTATACTCTTCAACTAATTAAATATCATCACTAAACTTTCTTTTGTTTGATTTATTTAAAAATAAGATTATGATTTACCAAACTGTTTGTGTCTCAATTGTACCTTTTGTTGTGAGAGAAACTCCATAATCAAATAGTTATGCGTTCAAGTCCTGCTTAAAACATGTGAGATAATTTTGCTTGTATAGCGTGAGATAGGTAGTTGAAAAAAAAATGCCATTTTGGGATATGAAAATTAAATAGAGTAAAATAATTGGGACCTAGGTGTATCAAATTAGCTAAAAAACAAAAGAATAAAATGAAATGTCCTTTAATCCGTGTAATCACACGTTTCACACCTATTCTACATTTAAACATACTACTCTCTCTCACACACACACACACTTTTACACACACACAAAACACCTCTTCCTTTCTTTTTCATTACAACAAAAAACATAGTACAAACATAAACCCTCTTTCCTTTGCATTCATATTATTATGTCCAGCTAAAAAATGGGTACAACATTGGAACCAACTCAACAATCTGATCCATCAAATGAAAATGATCATACCCTTATTCAAGCTCTTTCCCAAGAACTTGAAACCCTAGTTTTATCTCAAGATCCCTTGAAGGAAATTAGGGTTTTAGAACAAGAGGATCTTGATCAAAAAGCTAGGGTTTTGGAAAAAGATGAGGTTTTGGATATGGGTTTTTTAAAGGGTGGTGGGAAATGTGAAGATCTTGATGATTTGAGTGGGAAAGATGGTTTGGAGGGAAAGGATGGGGTTTTGGTTGAAAATGGTAGTGCAANTCAAGAGCAACCATAACTTTATTTGGTGCTTTATACAAGGGCATATACTATAGAGGAAGGCTATTTAGAATCAACATCGTGAGGGTAAATTGCCCATCAATGGAGAGGAAATTTGCCTTTCATACGGAAAGGCGTTTTGTAAATTTATCCACCATCTCGGAGCAACTACAACACCTCGACATGTCTTTACATACCGAAGTACTAAAATAAGTGAAAAGTGATACCATTATACTCTTCAACTGATTAAATATCATCACTAAACTTTCTTTTGTTTGATTTATTTAAAAATAAGATTATGATTTACCAAACGGTTTGTGTCTCAATTGTACCTTTTGTTGTGAGAGGAACTCCATAATCAAATAGTTGTGCGTTCAAGTCCTGCTTAAAACATGTGAGATAATTTTGCTTGTATAGCGTGAGATAGGTAGTTGAAAAAAAAATGCCATTTTGGGATATGAAAATTAAATAGAGTAAAATAATTGGGACCTAGGTGTATGAAATTAGCTAAAAAACAAAAGAATAAAATGAAATGTCCTTTAATCCGTGTAATCACACGTTTCACACCTATTCTACATTTAAACATACTACTCTCTCTCACACTTTTACACACACACAAAACACCTCTTCCTTATTTCTTTTTCATTACAACAAAAAACATAGTACAAACATAAACCCTCTTTCCTTTGCATATTCATAGTATTATGTCCAGCTAAAAAATGGGTACAACATTAGAACCAACTCAACAATCTGATCCATCAAATGAAAATGATCACACCCTTATTCAAGCTCTTTCCCAAGAACTTGAAACCCTAGTTTTAGCTCAAGATCCCTTGAAGGAAATTAGGGTTTTAGAAGAACAGGATCTTTATCAAAAAGCTAGGGTTTTGGAAAAAGATGAGGTTTTGGATATGGGTTTTTTAAAGGGTGGTGGGAAATGTGAAGATCTTGATGATTTGAGTGGGAAAGATGGGATCTTGAAAGATGGTTTGGAGGGAAAAGATGGGGTTTTGGTTGAAAATGGTGGTGGAAAATCTTGAAAATGTTAGTTCTGGTGAAATTGTTAGTTATGGTAGTTATGGTGAAAAGGGTGTAAATGTTGGTTATGGCGAAAAGGGCGAAAATGTTAGTTCTGGTGAAATTGTTAGTTATGGCAGTTATGGTGAAAAGGGTGAGAATGTTGATGGTAGTTATGCTGAAAATGTTGCTGGTAGTTATGGCGGTTATAGTGAAAAGGGTGAAAATGTTGCTGGTAGTTATGGCGGTTATAGTGAAAAGGGTGAAAATGTTGATTATGGTGGTTATAATGAAAAGGGTGAAAATATAAGTTATGGTGTTTATGGTGAAAATGTTGATGGTGGTTATGGTGAAAATGTAGATGGTGGTTATGATGGTAGTTATGGGGTTTATGGTGAAAAGGGTAAGAATTTTGAACATGAAAATGTTGATGGTGGTGGTTATGATGGTAATTATGGTGGTTATGGTGGTGGTTGGGAAGAAGGTGGATCAGGGAATACTAATAATGTTGTAGATGGTGATGATGACGATGATGAAGGTGGAATAAGGAGTTATCATTTTCCATTAAGACCTGATGCTGAGGATTGTTCGTATTATATGCGAACCGGGCTGTGTAAGTTTGGGTCGAATTGCAAGTTCAACCATCCTTTAAGAAAGAGGACTCAGGTTTGTGATTGATGATTTGTTTGTAGATGAGGTTTGGTGTTGTGTTTGTTAGGTTTGTTGAAAATGTGTTTGTTTGTTTGGCAGGGCGCTAAGGTGACAAGGAAGCAAAAGGATGAGAATTTTGAGAGGCATGGGGCGCAGCAGATTGAGTGCAAGGTTTATTTACCATCGTTTGTTCCTATATGATATATGTTCGTGTGCATTGTTGTTGACTTGTGTATTGTTTTGTCTTATGTGTTGTTATGACAAGTAACGAGTAGTTTATAGCTTCATGTCTAGTGCTAATGCTTGTTTTACCTGTGAGCTTTAGTTATATAGTTAATGCTATGTGGTCGTGATATATATCAGGACAAGATAAGATATGGCATTGGCATCATTCGTCTTTTAGTCTTTTAACTGTATAGCTAATCATGATAACATTAACTCGATAACACGTACTTTAGTTGAAGCTTGGTAAGATTTAACGTCAGGTATGTCGAGTTGCCTTACGCAATCGAGTTATCTTATTATAGTTTTGGTGTCTCGTTTAGGACCAGTAGGTATCAGTGGATCACCATAGCATGCTTACTTGGTCAATTATTAAGTACATATTTCGTTGTTAAGCTGATTCTCGATAACTCTTGCCTTGTTTAGCTAAATTAGTTTTCTAATTCCATCTTTACAGAGAACACCCATGGATACAATGTGTTTATATTATCCATTGATTCTCTTGATATTAGTACCTTTCGTCTGTTAAAGGAGTTGCTTCAAGTACTTAAACACAATGTTTTAACGAAGTTCATTATGTCAAGCATTGGCAATTTTTGTGGTTAGATATGTAATTGTATGATGTAACACTTGATGCATGTCCAAAAGCTGTCGATACTTCATTTTTTATATATTGGTGTGTGGTGTACACTAGTTAATGCATTATGCACGGTACATTGGTGTCTTGATGATTTTACACCTTGGACTAACTTGACTCGAGTTTGCTGCAGTACTTTTCATCATCTGGAGGTTGCAAATATGGAAAAGCTTGCAAATACAGCCATACCAAAGGAAAGTCTGCTTTAACGCCAGTATTGGAGTACAACTTTTTGGGACTGCCTATCCGCCCGGTATTGCTTCACGGCTTGTTTCTTTGAAATTATTACTATAAATAAGATACCTGTTGAAATCATTTCTTGTGACTGCACATGCTTAATCTTTGAACCAAATCGTGTTACAGGGAGAGAAAGAGTGTCCTTACTACATGCGTAATGGTTCCTGCAAATATGGGCCAAACTGTAGGTTTAATCATCCTGATCCTACCACAGGAGGAACTGATGGTCCCGCCACATATGGGAATGATGGACATCTTCCATTACAAACTGCACCTCAACCAAATATGCCCTCCTGGTCAGCTCCAAGAACTCCGGACCCCACTGCTGCTTATGTTCCGATGATGTACTCGCCTCCCCAGAATATCCCCCCACCAAATTCAGATTGGAATGGTTATCAGGTGAATTACTTGATTAACATTGGTTTACTATTCTTGTGAAATGCATTCTTAAAATCTGTAACTCTGTATACAACTCAATTGTCCCGTATGCCACATTCGTATATGTTAGACTTTTAAGATTTCTTTCGTGGTTAAGAGAATGGTTGTGAGTATATATTTAGCTTTAGGTTTTGAAAAAGGGCATAATTAAGCCATGAAAGCAAGAGTAAGGGTGTCTTTGGTATAAGGGTCTGGGTTTGGGCCAGGGGCGGAGCCAGAAATTTTTGGTTGAGGGGGGCACACTTTGATACATTTTAGAAACTACACTTTATGTGCTTAAGAGGGAGGGGGGGGGGGGGGGGATTACGAAAAAGCAATATTTTCGAAATTACACCCAATTTTTTTCGCTAAGGGGGCACCTGTCCCTTGTGCCCCTTCTTTATCTCCGCCCATGGTTTGGGGTATGACCTTGAAAGTGTTACATAGTGTTTGGTATATGAGTATGGGTTGGTGAAAACTCCTTAAATATTCCTTAAATTCACACAAAGTGTTGGATTCTCAGAAAACCATTTAAAACTTTGCGGGACCTCTTTTGTTTCTATTTAGTTAGACAAATTATTAAATTTCAGTTTTGATTCCTATTTTAACTCATGAAACGAGTTAGGACTATAACTAGTCTCTCTCCTTTTCATATAAACGTATAACCAAACGCCATTTTAATCATGAATACCCTTCTCTGCATAGTTAATTTTTTTGTTCTCTAGTCTAACTTGTATATGGTTTTGACTTGCTGAGGCTCCTGCTCCTGTTCCTGCTCTACCTCATGTATACCCGAGTTCAGAACGGGGCCTACCAATACCACCAGCTTTCTACCTGAACAATCCACCTGCTGATACCAACTTGTACACACATCATCAACAGCCGATGCCAGTTTCAGATTATCCTGAAAGACCCGGTCAACCTGACTGCAGTTATTATATGAAAACTGGGGACTGCAAGTATAAAGTGTCCTGCAAGTTTAATCATCCCAGGAATCGCATCGCCAAGAATACCCAATCTGTTTTGAGCGATAAAGGATTGCCTTTACGACCAGTAAGTACATGCTCAAATTTTCTTCACATTATCCACTAAATTTAGCTCATTAAAATGGTGCAATGCAAAGCAAAAGAATAATACAGTCTCTCTTAGATTAGATACATGTGAGAGATGCAACATGCTTTAAAAAGTTATTACTGGGTCGAATTGGGTTGTGTTAACTCAAATTGCCAAATCAGTTCTTTTATGATAATAGGGGAATGGGTCAAACAGGTTGAAAGTCGTCCAAAATCCTTATTTAGTGGATACATTCTCCTGAATTAGATGAATATGGTAATAAGATTATTTTCTTGATAAAGTTAATCCAGTAATCATTTACATGAGAATCTGAAGGATGAAAAAAACAGTGTGTGCAAGTCAACTCATTTTTTCGGCCTGCTTTGACCTAAGCCAAAAATGATCTATTTTAACCTGAACCTGTTTTGACTTTTGACCCATTAACCTGTCCTTCTCATGGACTTTAAACATATTCTTTTTGGGTGTGGGTCTCATGTATCGATAGTGCAAGAAGAAATTAGAATAAGATTACGGTTTCGATTTACTTTATAGGATACCAACATTAGAGACTTAAGACACGGAGGGAAAAAAAACAAAAAAAAAAAAAAAGAAAAGAAAAGAAAAAAAGAACCTTTTGACATTTGATAAATCTCTCTTTTTCTTATGCACTAATATCTGGAATTCTTACTATTTTGCTTCTCTTTTAAAACCAGGATCAGTTGGTCTGCTCGCACTACAATCGGTATGGCATATGCAAATATGGGCCTGCTTGTAAATACGACCATCCCGTAAATTATAGCAGTTCAGGACAACAAGGGTATGGACAAGGTGGTGGATCAGATGGGCCTCTGATACAACAATCTGTGTAATCAGGTAGCGCCCAGATACAAGCTTAATGTTTACATGCTTTTGGAGTTGACTCAAACCTTAAACTTCTCGGTGCCCTTTGAGGGTGATTTAGAAAAATGTTGAATGATACCAGGACCTGTTTAAATTATCGTCATAGTTTTATACTGCTGCAGTCTATGCCTTTGTTTGAGCATTGGTTGTCCTATCAGCTTTGTCATGCCGACTTCCAGTTACAAACAAATGTGCTTTAGGTTCTGTGCAAATTTTATGTTACAACCTTGTCTGAAAATTCTAATGTGAGAGATTTCGAACAGGATCTTTACCTTAACGGGTGTGTTTGTGTTCCCGTCATGTTTATCTTTTCAGAATGATCGTTGAAGCCCGAATTAGAAAATTTGTTGAAGCAAAATGATGTGAGTTAGATATAAGGCTTTACAGGGGAGTTAAAATAGCAAGGATAACAATTTGTAAAAGAAAAATAAAAGTTGGAAACAAATTTAACCACTGAACATCGACTCAGAGGTAAAAGCCTTGTGATTATCACGCCAAAGTGTGAAAGTGTGAGATCTTAAGTTCAACTTCTGCCAAGTGCAAACAACCATGAAATCTTGACGCCAACTTTTTGAAAGAGTTTTACTTGGTTTTGAGGTTGTGTGACGTTAAGTTCAAACTCGATCACACTAAAGTGTGAAGTATCAAATTCATTTTTTGTTATGTGCAAACAATTTAGATCACACCAACCTTTTAAAAAGAGAGCTATATTTGATTTTGAGCCTATGTCACATTAAATTCAAACTCCTGTGTATTACTTGGCCAAAATGTCTTAAACTGTTGTTACTAAAAAATAGAAATAGATAAATAAATAAACAAATAAATCTTTTAAAGTGATGAAGACTGAAAAAAAAAAATAAAAAAAAAAATAATAAAAAAAAAATAAAATAAAGATTCAAGAAAAATCTATACATCAAATTTTCAACAATTTTTTAATCAAAAAAGTATTGTAAAAGACGGAAGAAATTAAAAACTGTTTCCTAAATAACTTTTGGTCCACCTACTCTTTTTTCGAAACTTCATAAACTTTTTATTTATTTATTATTTATTTTATTTTATTTTATTAAATTTGTTGCTAAATTTTGTTTTTCTTTGAAATACAAGATTTTTAATTGACAAACCAAGTGCTAATTAGCAATTTCACTTGTTGTTTCGAGAGTTTCCTTACAAAAAAAGTTGACTTAGGTCACAGATCACCATGACCTATCATTTTATAAACAAAATCAGAGGATGAGTCCAGAAGAGCACGTTCGTATAAACAAAATCAACTTTAACATAAAACGTGAATAATACCAAAAATATTTGAAACCTGAAACAAAAATGCAGCTCTACTCCAACAATAAAAGAGTAGATCCGTCGTATTCTAATGATATTTCCTCACGAAGTAAAAACCAAGTATAACAAGCATACAAAATCTTACATCTCACCAACTATTCACAAAAATAAATACAATAGATCACAAGGAGGCTAAGCATAGAGTCACTACATGGTTAGATACGTCTACTATGCATGTACGGAGTAAATCAAGGCTGGACGTTAGCTTTGTTACCAGCAAGGATAATGGAGATCTCAAGCCCACGACTAAATGCTTGATTAAACAAGAGACGAGACTGGAACGTGGACACGAATGGGAACCATGATAGCATTGCTATGGGTGCAAATATGATCATGCCCATTCCAGCATCATACATTCTTGCAAATTCTCTGACTGAATCCCATAGTCCTAAGGTCCGCACAATACGTTTCCATGCAACCGCCAACTGTTCATTTTCACCAAAAGGATCAGCAAAACACTGGTTCAAATGGGTCAAGGTCTTTATTTGACATGTTAATTGAATAGAAATACATATTATTGTTTTTGAAATAATTAAGATGTTGTCATCTTTATTTGACGTGGTAATAGTATAGAAAACCTCAGACAAAACTGGCTCGACTTACCCCGGCCCGACCCGTTTGACGTTTTACCCAACCCCCCATTTTGCCACCGCTAACAAACGTATACTAAATTATCACAAGGCATGATAGGGAACACAATAAGAAACAGATTGATTTTTTATTTATTTATTTATTTATTTATGTATTTTAAAATTGACTATTATATCAAATAGAAATTTAAGCATGCGTGCACTTTGAATATTGTTAACAATTATATTGTTGGATGGACTTACGGATATTATGGCCCAACCGGTAGCAACAAAAGCAAGGAAGCTGGCAAATAAGTCAGCAACAGACAGGTCTGTAAATATGACAACGAGGCACAGGGCAGTAATAAGGCTCAGAGCTGTTACTCCTTGTATGAATCTCAAAATTAGCTGGAAATTCGACTTCTTTGAGTTAAAGGTAAAAATCTGCAAAACAATGCAACATAATCTCAATGTTAACTGTTAAATAATGTACTGAAGAAAAAATAAAAAGATATATAATACAGCACAAACCTTGAAAATCATGACCAAGCCAACCAACACCACCCAGGAGAATCCATAAAGCTGGTCAGCATAGATAATATATGTCAGAATTAAGATAAAGTAAATCAAATTAATAAACTATTCTAGATGTGAAAAATTGCTTAATTACACACGGAAGGGAACATGTGATATATTTCGTGTTCAAAAAGGGTGAATGAGGTATCAATGAAATTTAGACGGGGAAATAAGATACTTTGAACTTTTAGATCAGTATATATGAAATTAATTCTTAAAATAAAGCAGTCAAAAAGTGTACCGAAAAAGACGTGTTCTTTCCGGTGAGGTGCAGCTTGTAAACTATCCCATATTGAAACAAGAAAAACCTCAAACTCAAGATAGTTTCAAGTATCCGGCCTCTGAGTGTCTGGATATGTGACTGTGAAGCAAAAGAAGTTAGATAAAAATAAAATTTATTAGGGTTGGTTAAAGTTTATCCCACCAAGATTCCCAAACATTATAATAATAGTAATAATCACAAACCTGTTCTTCATCCCACCAAGATTCCCAACTATTATCTCCTTTAACCCCAACTCCCCCTTTATACAGAAGCCAATTTATCCAATCATCAAAATCTTCCACAGTCCTGCTCACATGTAGCATAAAGATTATGTAAGAATGCTACTCGCTTTATGAACATACAAAAACTAAAGTTACAAACACTAAAAGGAATATAAATGAGAGAAGCATAAAGCATACTTTTGCCATTCAAAGCCGGATGGGTTGAAGATATATGGAGCAAACAACCACGAAATCACAAGAAACCAACTGCTCAGTGTCAGCAAAATGTATGATACAGCCCCTCCTTGAGTATATCCATACGCTATGTAAACAATAAGAAGCAACGCGACTTCCAGCCTGGAAAACAATTTCAAGCACTTCTACGTAAAAATCCAAAAATTCCTTTATATAATTTAGAAAATAAAGGAAATATAACAAAATAGCCAAAAAAAAATGTGCCTATAACAGGTTATCAACTCTAAAAAAACTATAAACGATTTCTGCAAAGTGACTTTTATTTTTGCAACGTTTAAGTTATTTGAATGGAAAAAGGTTTAGTCCCAAAAAATACTATGCAGAAATGATGGTTATTTTGTCAAACTTATAGATTTTGGCTATTGTGATCATATCTTCTAAAATAAAATAATATTACTCACGCTTTGACAAAATGGCTTCTAGAGTACAGCCTGTAATTATCAGCAAATTTTATATGTTGAACCACAAAACCTCTACCAGTCGCTCGGTACTGTTAAACAATAACAAATTTAATTCAAAACACAAGTTATAATACATTTTTTCAGAAACAAGTAATATGAAGAAAAAATTCATACCTTAGCACCACCATGTAAAATTGTTCTTCCAAAATAATGTGTTCTAGTTCCTAATGAGAAGGTGAAGAACACAGAGCACAGCTGAAGCTGCATTGTAATAAAACTGAAAATGGCCTGCAAAAGACAAAGAATATCAAATACATCGTGAAACTAATGAGATCTGACCAGTATTAATGACACTATAAATGTTAGCAAACCTGTAGTAGTCCTAGTTCAAGTATAAAGCCCATAATCATCGGTACAGCCGTGAATATTCCAATTTGAACTAAGAACTGAGCGTTTAATACCGCATTAAATGCAGTATTACCCAACAACATGGATCTACGACTAATTCCTTGATCAAGTCCCGAAAAAGCCTGAAATGTGATGATAATATGACACATTAGTACAGAAAAAAAGGGACCTAAACAGTACTAAGGGCAAGTATTGTTATGTACTTTGATATATTTGATATTACTTATAAGTTGACTTATTACTGGATAAAACAAAACAATCAATCCAGACCATATTGATACTTGATTAATTAAATCGTAACAAAGAAAATATTGTTTAAATTACCAGATAGGCCCTCCCATACAGGAAAACATAGATTGTCAAAACCGTCATCTGCAATTATAACACAACTTCATCAGAAAAGCATGATCATAAAATAACAAAATGTAATAACAAATAAATTTCAATATACACTTACCATCGTACAAACATAGAAACCAACGGTAGTAAAGTAGAACGAGAGCATCCTAAAAAAGTCGAAGAGCTGACCAACTCTGTATACATCCCTACTTAGCACTTGTTCTCCATTTCCACCAGCCACTTTACCTTCAAACAGGGCAATTTGATTTAAACCAACGTCTCTTCCTTTACCCACCTACAAATATGATAAAATTAGTCATCTATAAAAAATATTCATGATAAAATTAAAAATTATGCAAGTATTTTCACGAACTTGAATATATTCGTGGTGGGTAATGTTGCCCTGCCTCAAAGTGGAGTTAAACCCTGCATATATATCTTCACTGATATTAATGACACGTGAAGCCTTACTAATTCCACCTCTAGAAATGTGAAATATTCGGTCAAAGACATCAGGGTGTCCATAATGCATCCGCACTCTGCAATATAAAACCAATACACTATGATATCAGATTTTCACTTCTTTTACTGCTCATTGAATAATGCAGTTGTAGCCTTGTAGGCAACTTACTTAAGGGGATACGCTAGAACACGTTGACCCAATGTTACAAAACTGGTCTCTTGGTTTGACATAAACCAAGCCAAAGAAGAGACACTGTACCATACACCAACAAAAGCATTAAATTAGAAGTACAGATAAAACTAGCATCATGATTTATAATTAATTTTAGTAAATAAAGAGATGGCTGAAAGAAAACCATACCTTCCAGTAAATACATGCTCTCTAACACCAAGAATAGTTGGAGGTCGTAAGCCATGATCTTGTTTGAATTCCTCGAGTAGGTTTCTCATTTTCATTGCTTCTTCAAGGTAGTTGTCCTTCAAAAACAGCATTAAGAATCTTTAATGAAAAGCAAACAAACCGACATAAAAAGTCTAAATGATATGACAACAATCGAAGTACTGTAACTTTTGAATTTAACCAAACATATCTGGTATGAACTTCAATACGTAAAGATCACCATTTTACAAATTCCACATCAATAAACTAGACCTAACATATAGTAGATACTTAAATCCATAAATGTTGTTGAAAATAACTGGCATATACACATTTACATATGAACAAAAAATACAGATGCACATGTGGTGGCAGAGATAAAAATAATACCTGGTTCATGTCTATGGTCTGCACGGCTTCACCACGAGTGAAAACTATTGCATGATTTTGGTTCTCTGGCTTTCCTTCACCAAGTTTTGGGTCTCCAGGGAGTTTAATGGAATATATTTCCTAATAGGTATCATGATGGGAAAAAACGCTATTCAGAAAATTTTACAAGAAAATAACTTGTGGACTAAGACAAAGCACCTGTATTATAATACTCCATTTAATAACCCACTGTGGCACTGACAATACCTGGTCTTTTCCTTGTATATCAGCTTTAACAAGCTTAGAATAAAAGGATTTCACAATCTTCCCATCACTACCAGCACTCTCTTCCACATGTATGAAAGCAACTCGAAGTGCTTCATTCCTGGAAAAGAAGAATTACATATAAAACAAAGAGCTCCATAAACATATCCGTGATGCATATATAAATCAGTGCAAAATAATTCCTTTCTGCAAAAAGTCGCATTTTAATTTGATTCTCCCCGTTGCGTATGTGGGCCTTCAAGATCTGATTTCAATTGAGTATAGAAGTATGCACTCTTTTCATGTGACCAATTTAAGACAAATGATACCAAGTATATTTAACCTGAATGATTTGTAACCAAGTTTTGCGTACCAAGGACTCAAAGGAAAGAATAAATAAACATTGCATGGATATGACGTCAACTATTTCTAAGAAGACAAATCTGTTCACTTCCATTTTGAGCCTTATATTCATTCAGCTCGGCCGAAGCAGTTAACTGGAAGTTCAATAGTTATTGCTTACTCTAGAAATGTATAAATATGAGTTTGGTTACATTTTGGGCTTTTCGTAGCTTTACTAAACCAAAAATTCTTCGAGCATGAAAAATAACTTTTCGTATCTTATATCTTTGATTCATGCATAATGTATGAAATGAGAAAATATATAGTAGTTGTTTGTCTATGTGACATCAGTGTCATAGGATTGATGGAGTAAAAAATCAGAAAAAAGCACAATATTATGAATTTATGATAGTTTTATATCAAGCTAGATTTGCAGTTTGTGCTTCATATCCATAATAACAACTGTTTAAAATGTGCTTTCTCCACTAGCAATAAACCAGCATTTACTACCTTTGCAGCAAAAGAGCTATATCAGCTGCCTCTTTATCCTTCTTTTGCTTTTGCTGTCCATATATTTGGCATGAAACAACGTAAGTGAACTTTATATCAGCCTGTGCCCGAGCTTCACGAGATAATTCAAAGCCTTCAGTTGAAAGGGAAGCTTGAGGATTCCCTACTGATAATACAAAACAGAAAGATTATATATATATATATATATATATTAGAAAATTTGAACACATCTCTGAAGCATCCTATTAGCCATAGAGCCTAAGATATAATACCTCCTAATGATCTGTTCTCCAAATAACTTTGAAGCATCAACGCCCTCCTATAGTACATCATCCCACGCACTGAATGCAAAAGGCATATTAGATGTTTGATCAACATATCAAATGAAAATTTTGATTCATACAATACGTAATTAGAGAATCTGACCAGTCCTGGCCAAGGTTTGTCCTCTATACGAGACCCAAAACCGAAGCTCCAATGCATCAGCAGAATTTTCTTGGAGCTCCACATCTCCACTATTGTCTTGCTTAATTCGTTCCAAAAAATTATCCCATTCATCTATGATAGTCAAAATGCATGTTAGCTGTATATAATAAGATAAATAATCTTCAAAAAATATAAATATCTAACTGATACTTTTCATGCAAAGAGAACTACCTGGAAATATCTTTTGAAGATAGAAGATGGTAGATATCCCATCCTCATTTTCTTTATTCAATTCGTGGGTACTGTAAAGTACAGTCTCGCTGTAGTATGGGGTGAAGACACTGTTTATAAAACAAAGAGCAAAACAATTAACAACATTACTTCGAAAGATCAACAGTTAGTTTCATAAAGATTCAAAAATATGTACCAAAATGGCATCATCTCGCTAACTGGTTTTGCTGCAGGCATATGCATGAAAAGAGAGTTTGTAAAAAATTCCAATCTTCTTCTTGCTTCAAGATTCTTAGGAATATTAGCAGAAGAATCCTTCACTTTTAGAAGTAGGTGCAATCGTTTCACCTGCTCTTTCTAAACCAAAAGATTGTTATAAAAACGAGCATAAACTTATTAGTTATTATATGATCATAGAGATTGGTCTTTTAAATAGCTTACAATGTCAGGATCTCTAGGCCAGCCAATCTTTGAAAATAGTCGGCCCTCATTTCTCGCCCTTGCCACTATATTCCATGTATCAATTGCCTCACTGACAAATTACAAACCTTAGTTTATATCTTATACAAGTAAGCAATGCCTGATTTAACAATTATAAAAAGTAACTTAAGAAAATAAGAAAAAGGCATCCAACAGCATACCTTAATTCAGATGACAACAGATCATGAGTAACTACGTGATATAACTCAAATAAAGCTTTAGCGGCTCCTTTTGCGAGTTCAGTTGTTTCATCCATGATCTGATACGGAAATTTTAATACAAATTAATAAAATATGCATGGCATTCTTATGAAAATTGTTAGTCAATGTTTGGCACATGTTAAAATAAGGATTAATGTCATGAAATAGCATTTTACTTTTTCCAGTGTACCACTTTAGTAATTAAACTTTTTTTTTTGTACTGCTTTAGTTATTATTGTACTTTTAGTGGTTTAAAATAGTAATTTTTTTTTCAACCCGCAATCAACATAACCGGTATAGTTGTTTAAGGTTTATAAGTTATCGTCAAATATAGATGTGTTTTGAAATTTTAGTTGATTAGTTATAAAAATGACGCCAAAAAAAAAAAAAAAAAAAAAAAAAAAAAAAAAAAAAAAAAAAAAAAAAAAAAAAAAAAAAAAAAAAAAAAAAA
>LBNU01039575.1:0-18336 GCA_014162995.1 Artemisia annua
TTTCACTTCCATCCATATTATCTAATGAATAATTCTGGATTATTGGCACTTATATTCCAGGGGGGATTGGATATGTGCTTTGAACGTGATATATGATTTTGAATAGTCAGAATTAAAATTAAAGTGGTTGTTATAACTAATTCGAGTGTTTTGGGATGTTTTGATTACGTAATCTGCGAATACACTACAATGACCAACACAAAAAAAATTTGGTTACTTGTGAAAAAAGCAATTTGAATCACTAAATGAAGTAATAAGATTTAAAGAATGGGTAAATTAGATTATTTTGATTGACAGATCATTTTGGTTGCTTATGGAATTGGTTATTCAAAATTTCTGCAAAAAAAAAAGGAAAAGAAAAAAGAAAGGAAAAAAAGAAGAAACATCCAGTTTCAGACACAAATCCAAACCACCCTCTTTGGGTCAAAACGATCAGATTTTGTTAAAAGTCCGAGGTCTGCATATTGAAGTCAGAATTATCACTTTGGAACCTGCTTTGGTGGGATTTGGATTTGTTGCTGTTGTGAATCGAGGTCACTCTGAAAACAGAGACCAAACACCAAGCTACAGTATTGTAATATTTCAAATGCATGTTTTTATAACTAACAATTTAACAATACTTGAATTTAACGTTTCGAGCTGGCTTGGCGCATGGAAGCTGAGAGCTACTTGATACCATAAGTCTTCGGGAGCTGTACAAGCACGTCATCATTTGGGGCCTTGAGGGCACAAGGGACAGTGTCTTGTTTTCCGATACATCAGTTAAGGGTATGAACAAGGCTCAGCTTCTAAGCAAAGAAGAACTATGTAAGGTCAGGTATAAAGGCATTGTGAGAAAAAAGATGGTTTCGCGAATGAAATGCAAATTGATTCATTGAACGTGAGAAAGGATTTCCCATTCCTTAGCCAGAAACGATATGTCGGCCATGAAAGCGGAAGGGAGGCTTGGAATGCCAACAGGGCGTCTATTATTGAGTTCACCCGATCCCGACTACCCGTTTGGGGGAACGCTCCGACGTGCCAAAGTCACCTGAATGGGTAAGTCGCCAATCCCTAACAAGTGACTATGTAATGACTTTATCTGCTGGTTGACGGCGGTCATTTTACTATTAGTTTCTAATCTCTTTTGTGATTCCTGTGAGAGCATATGCTCGGGGTGCGTGGCCAGGGCGGACGATTTTCAATTTTTAAAGCAGACTCCCCATCTCATTAGATATGAGAAGATGACCAATATTCGCGATCCGTGCCGAACTTATTCCAAGAGAGCTCGGATCGAATTGCGTATTGTATTCGAGCTCTCTTCTGTGAATTGCTCATCACCCCAGGTGAGCATTTCGGCATATTATGCCTTGAATTGAACTTCGAACCTCCACGCTCTTGAGCATAAGATTTTGAGTCTCGGCGTGTCGTACCATTTCACCACCAAGGGCATCTTGAAAGTGAAGTCGTATTCCTATGAATATGAGTAGTCGTATCTGTGTGATTATGGAATACATGACAAAAGTGGAGTTTGGGGTATTTCTATGAATCGGTCATTGTCATATAGGCCCTAATTGGACATCCAATTGCTTCAATTTGAATTATCAGGAGAATGCCTCTATATAGATATCAAATATCAAAAGCATGGACAATCCAAACCTACTTTCTCGATTCAATAGAAGCCCAAAGAGGTGAATTAGGGTCCAAATAACGAGAGATATGTAAAAAGCGGTCCGATTACGGCCTTAAATGGAATGTAACGACGTGGGATCCAAGTAAACATTAGTATCTATTTAGGATACGCTCAAATAGGACCCCTTACTCACAATGAGAATGTATATAACGTTCCGGTCTGGTCCGGTATGAAACTGACTTATAATCATAGAATCGACTCGATCATCAATATTAGATTATAAGTTCATAACCCAAGCCATTACCATTTTTGGGGGAACGATGCTACTAATTCTTTGATTCCAGTTAATAAGAGATCTTAACTGAAAGTTTGACCTAGAAAAAAAAAATGGTATCCTGAGCAATTGCAATAATCGATCATTGATATTCGCTGGTATAGTAGATGCTATTCAACATACACATACTCAATTCAAGGGAATTGTTTGATCTTAAAGGGGATCTTCTATAATTTCGCACGGAGGGGTTATTTCTTGGTTCTGTCCAGTCATTAATAACTGATTATTTTCAGATAATAGTAGATAAACACAACTCTTGTTATTGGACAATCATTTTGGTTGCTTATGTAATTGTATTCAAAATCGTCTGGCAAAAAGAAGGAAAACATTCCAGTTTTCAGAACACAAATCCCAAACACCCTCTTTGGGTCAAAAACAACAATTTATTAAATAGTCCGACTCTGATTATGAAGTCAATTTAATCACTTTGAACCTGCTTTGGATGGGATTTGGTAATTTGCTGTTGTTGAATCATCATCTGAAAACAGAGGACCCAAACACCAACTAAGTATTGTAATATTTTAAATGCATGTTTATTTATAATAACAATTACAATACTTGAATTTAACTTTCAGTGGCTTTGGCATTTGGGAACGAGAGTACTTGAATACCATAAGTCTGCGGGAGCTCGTGAAGCACGTCATGCATTTGGGCCTGAAGGGCACCAAGAGGATCAGGGTCTTGATTTTCGACACATCAGTTGAAGATATAAAAGCCGGCTTTTAAGCGAATAGAGGTCAAGGTACGGCAGGAGATAATTGGAACCCATTCAACCCAAGCTGTTTCAATCACAGCGGTAGCACAGTTATTACGGCTACTTTGCGACAGAACCAGACGTTGGAGCTAATCAAGATTTAGGTGTATGTAACGTTTGTTCTTTCTTTGAATTGAGTGCAGTTTAAAAGTGCGGAGGGAGGGGGGGGGGGGTTGGTCTGTTTGGTCGCCGGAACACTTTTTGACCAAAACAAAGAAAACTTAAATAACCAATAGAGTCAAATATTATCACAAAAACCAAGTATACATTTAGGACGGGTTGTGTGCATTAGTCACCTTTGGTGATTTTGACGCAATTTGGCGTTTTTTATTTTTATGAACACGTGTTTGACCTATTAGAGATAAAATAGAACATATTTGACCAATTTATAAGTAACGGGTTGAAATTGGCACCTCTAAGCAATTCTACAACCTAAAAAGGTTTTGGCAATTTGCAGAACTTAAAGAGATCTTATAATCTTCCTAATCACACACGTGATGAAATCATTGGATGACGCAAAAGTGGGCCATTTTGTTCTTCAAATATTTATAAGACACGTGACATTTGGAAGATTACCAGGAATATAACTCATTCCCAATTTTCTATTATAAAGTTTTTATATACAGACACACTAAATTAACACATGCCAGTCAAAAATTTTCTGCCCATGAACCGAACGGACAAAGATTCTCTCAAGTTGTAGGTACAACTTGAGTCAAGTTAGGGCGTAATGAACCATTGGATTTGATCCAACGGCTCAAATCGAAAGAAGTTCTTTTGATTTGAGCCATTGGATCAAATCCAATGGCTCATAATGCCTCAACTTGACTCAAGTAACTTGAGAGGATCCCATCCCGAACCGAACCCGACTCAACCTGCTTTAACCAAAACCCATTTTGACACGCTGTCTAGCCTGCTTGGCACACCCATTTTGCCACCATCAACAGCTGTTTCATTGAAATGTCTTTGACTTGCTGTCTGTTTATGTAGGAAAAGGGAAGCTGACCTTTTGAGCTGGCATCGTATGAAGAAAAAATTGTGAGCCAACGTGAGCAATGGAACAAGGACATCCAACAGAGGTATTGCCCATTCTTGTTTTTAAGCTATTCTTTCAATCCTATTTGATATCCAGACGGTTGACTAGTCTTTGATACGCAATCACTAGTTTTCTTTATGTGCATACTGTGGTCAGCAAAATTAGATTTGGATGTTTTATCTCCTCTCAACCTTAATTTTTCTGCGGAATGCTTATTTGCTGAAACGTGATGACTAGAGGGGCAACTTGAACTTATATACTTATGAATGGGCCGGTTTCGGATGTGGTTCATCCCAATGGGTCAAATCAAAGCTAATGGGAAAGTCGTTAAATCGGTTCCTAGAACTTCCTATATCGTTTCTATATAAAAAAATAATAATAATAAAAAATAAATAAAAAAAATAGTAACAATATGGTATTATCTTAGTTCCGTAGTCATAAACAAAATATCAACTATCTATTAAGAATGACGATACTGTTTCCATTTCTCTTACCAAATTTTAATCTTTATTGACTCATACAGGAAGGAGAGAGAATTGAATGACGCCTGGGAAGAAAGGGAAAGGTTGATGAAATTGGGCGAAAAGGAGATGAGAGGTTAACTGCATTTGACTAATAGCCGTTAGTAGACATTACACCGAACAGGAATCTTTTAGCAGTAGGAACTAGGAAGGAAGATGATGTTACAAACAAGTGAAACTTGATGGTTATTTTTGTATGTATTAGTGAGTACTACTAAATACTAGTGGAAGAAGTCTGAGAGATCTTGAAACAGAAAACAAATATGTGTGTCGCAACCCAACCACTGTCAGTATTAAATTGAAACAACCAACCATCAATGCAACTCCATGTCTCAGCTCAAGCAAGTCAATGCCCACACGCTGCGCCACCTTCGCAGCTCATCCATAACCCCAATTCTTTTGCTTGGAACACCATTATCAGAGCTTTTCCTTGAAGCACTAACAAAACGCAACTAGTTTACTCTACCTCAACATGTTATTTGAATTTTGATCAAGGGGATGTTACCCTGAGAACCAACCTACCTCTTTGTTGTTGTTGTATCCATATGTGAAAAGGTTGTCGCAACTCGCAAACATCCATACTTGAGTTCTTAACATACATGTCTAGTATATACATGCTTGGAATCAAAATTATAAATAATGCATCACTGGCTATATCACATATTCACTTGATAAATATAAAAAATTGTTGTCACACTTTATTGAACCTAATATTCGGTTTTTAATGTCCCTCATCTACCCCTATGACAAGTCCATTTTTCCAGATGTTCAAAATAGCTTTTAGAATTTAGAAAGAAACAAGTTATTCACAAAACAATGTGTAATCAAACTTGATGTGGTAAACTGAGCTGGCTCGGGGACAATTAAAGTAGACTAGCTATACGGGTCAAAAGACTCGAAATGAAATGTGTCATGTAAAAAAAAAGTTAACAGACTTTCTGCCGGCCAATGCGCGGGTTAAACACTTACAGATATAAAACTGCACGATCCCAAGCTATTAAGAACTTACTGAATTTGATCACGAATAACATGCTATCGCAAAGTTCATCTCCATTTAGAAATTTTCATTCATCTATGAGGTTTTGCACGGCATTAATCCATTAAAGTATTAAACTACTAGTTTATATTTCATGTCAACTACTACCAAATTTAGTGCTTGGCCAATAAAAAGTAAAGCCAACTAACTATCTCATCCAAATTTCAATGGATCGAATGTTGTTTTTTAGATGTTCCCATGACTTTTTAACGAAGGATAATATGGAAGTAATTTGGTTCCGAATTAGCCCAACATAGAGGGAGCAACAAAGTGGATATTAGAGTTGGATTTGGAGACCTAAACAAAGGCCAAGTCCAATGATTTATGAGCCTCTAATAAAGCTCTGTTGCAACTTGCAACTATGAAGTTGGTGAAATAGATCAATTTGTCTTAATGTTTTAACTATTACGGAGTACACAACATTTTTTAGTCACTAGCACAATCTTTTTTAACCAAGTTTTCCGACATTTTGACCGGTTAATAAACGGGGTTTGATCCAATGACACAAACCGGGTAAAGACCTCTCTTTTTCTGAAATGGCTGTAATGGTCACATCAGGGTTATTATAGAGTTATTATGAAAATTGAAATGGAAATATCTCACTTTTTTTTTGGCAAAAGGGTTAATTCACCCTGGTAAAATTCATTACACCAAAAGCATTGAAGTAAAATGGATGAGAGTGACATCCCTCATCTCAGTCCCTTAGGACACTTATACAAGAATGACAAACCATTTTTATAACTTAGCAATATCTCACATTTTTAGTTACGGTTATATTGGATGAAGTAATCTTTTTGGAACTGGCTCATGAAAGAATATTAGCATATAAAAGGTTTCCTGAGTTGTCATATATGAAGGTGACTTGATGCAATGATTAGATGCATTGTCTACACCCAAAACCCACAAAAGAAAACACCAAATTATACATTTAATTAATCCAAACACTATCTGAAACTATATCCAGAAATCTATCTGCATACATAAAGTATGCCAAGTTTATTTACTACGAATCTTGTAAAGAAACTTTGGTTAGAATATAAGTAGTAATGTTTTAACTATATTGTTGAAAATGCATTGGCTTTTAAAGTGCGGTGCCATCAAAGGATTATTATTGCTTAGGTTGATTTCAAATCATTCATTTTGTATACACTTCTATTTATAATAACATTGTCCAACTATTGTTGTTTCTAAAATTTTGAGCATTGTCTACAAATTTCAGGTTCTTGGGTTGTACCTTTAAAGATCAATGATTGAAAATATATTCATTAAGTGCACGCAATCTTAACTCAAAAAGAAAGGGAGAGAGTCTCTATTTATCTGTTAATGCCACTACATTTTTCATCAAAGTTACTAGTAATATTTTTAGATTCTTCAACACCATTATCATAAAAAGTTAGTACTATCATACGCATAACTAATATAAAAATTTTAAATTGAGCCACCAAGGGCCGTTAAAATAAATAGCAGACGAATAAAACAAACAACCAAAAGCATCTCATCATCCAATGCCTATCTTCATCCTTCCCAATCCAAACTACTCTACACTTTTCACATAAAATATACTTATGGAATAATTTTAGTATAAACTTATGTTTCATGAATAATCAATGTATTATTGTTGTATCATATGTTATTTAATTCTTTGCAAATTATGAAAACTATGTTTAATACTGGTTATTTTGTATCAATTCTAATGATTTAACAATCTAAACCTTAAGTTCTCTCTGCAACTAAACAACATCAATATGCCAAGTTAAATATAATCGAGATTTTATTTCGACGAAAAAAAAAGTTGCATGTGTCGCTTGTCATATTTCCATCCTAGAATAAGTGCATATTAAAGAAGTGACACACAATTTCTAAAAAAGTATGATTATTCTTTTCCCAACGAAGTCGTTGACATCTTTATCGTTTTGAACTTCGATTCATTGTCATTTCAATGTAAACGTTTAATGCGCAACAAACTAAAATTAAAATTGTATCATTAGAGCATTGTTTCGATGGTATCACTTCTTCATCTAAAATGTTCATGTCACTTATTACGACGACTTTTAACACTCAAAAAAAGTGCCAGAGTCAGGTTTTCCGTCGATTTAAACTATTTTTGAGAGAAAAAAATACACAATTATCTTCAAAACAAATAAAATTGGTATTGCATGCTTCATAAGAAAATGTAATATTTCATCACTAGTTATAATGCCCGCGCACGCGCGGGTTTTTTTTTAAAATTTTTGAATGATATATTTTTATTTATTAAAAAACAAATAATTTAATTTTTATTTTGTTTGATTTATGATTTTTAATTGTAGTTTTTTATGATTAAAGATAATTATTTAAATCTTATCTATATTTTTTGTATTTATCTTCTACTTGTATAGTATATATCAACAAAACGAATTTAAAAACTTATAAATTAAATAATAATTAAAATATTACCTGATAAGGAAATATTCTTTTTTTATCAAAATGACAAAGTACCCACTAGGGGTTTTGTTTTATTATATAAGAGATTTACCTGAATTTAATTACGACACACATGAATAATATGATAATATTATTCATCCAAAAGTTTAATCGATTTATTGCATATATGGAAAATTTGGTTAATGAAAAAGTTTAATCTAGAGCATGAGAAGATGATAAGAAAAAATGAGGACCATTGGATGAAGAATATCCCAAAAGTTGGTCCCACCATATGGGAAAAGAGCGTTAATTCGTGTGGCACTAGGCAACAAGGCGATTGATTACACTCGTCTAATCCTGCGCGTACGATGCTTTCTTTTTTATATGGATTCAGCTGGAATCCAACAAGAAACCATCGCTAGCTACAATTCCTTTGTTTGGAAAAGAAGTAATTTGCACACTCTCGAAATTTATTGGGACACTCTACTCAATGTATTAGACAATTGTACTTTATGTATATCCTGTTTGGCTCGTGTTCGAGCTCGTTTATATAGAGCTCGTTTATTTGTTTTAAGCTCGTTAATGATTAGTATCCATACACAGGGTTATACGATTTTAAAAGGTCATTACAATCAAGCATACTGTTATTTTGGATTGAGAAATTCTTTGTTCGTCTTTGTGATAACTCAAATGAGATGAGAAGTATGGTTGTGGATTTGTGGTTTGTTTCATTATGTTCGGATTGTATCAGAAAGGAGGCAAAGGATTTTGTTTATGTTTAGATTGTTTGGTAAAATGAGATGAGAAGTATGGTTGTGGATTTGTGTGATTCGACTATGTTTAGGAGTTCTGGATCCGGTTTATTAAATGGAGAAAGAAAGAAGATTATGTTTTGGGTGTGTGACTGCGAAAGATGGGGGCGTGAGTAAAAAAGTAGGGTATGTGGTGTGAATGTTCCCTTTTATATCTCTAATTTAAATATTTAATGTACTAAAGCTCGTCTAAACGAGCTTTATATATTAAGCTCGAGCTCGGGCTCGTTTATTAAATGAGCTTTAATTTAGGCTCGAGCTCGGGCTCGAGGTCGTTTAGGCTCGGCTCGTTCGAGCTTTTTACCGATTCGATCCCGAGCTTTTCACGAGCGGCTCGGCTCGTTTTCACCCCTACCAGTCAGGCAGTCACCACTGTTGCACTTGAGTCATGTCTGATCGTCGGAGAGAGAAAGCTGACGTGACAGCCGGAAAACTGGATCATCTAGGGTCACCACTCTGCCAAGCCTTAAGTGATACTTGAAACGGCTATCATCTAAGATTATATGGATAATATTTCAATAACTATTTTAATTTATTTAGTAACTAATGATGGATTACTTTTTTTATGAAACACAAGTAACATGGAAATTAAAGAAAGTTGGGCAAGTGGGACAAGTGGTGTAGTATGAATGAAAGATGGATGGTCATTTTGATGGGCTACGTAACCACCATCGTTATACTTTCTATCTATTTGAGATTGGTACAAAATCATGAAAATTGTCATGATTTCAATATTGTCTTTGATAAGATCTAGTAATAATCTTACTTCTATAGTTCTATGCCATTATTTTTAATCAACGAGACATGATTTTTTTTCTTCATATTGTTACAAAATTTGGAAATAAGTTAATTAGTAGTACTTTTTAACAATTGGGTTTAGTAATTAGTTAAAATGCAACTAGACTAAAGTGCAGAACCTTGTTAAAGACTCAATCAGAGACGGATTTAATATTTTATTGAAAATGTTGCATAAAGTTTTCCTTGTCATAGTTGCCAAAATTTACACAATTATGATTTTTTTTTAACTAAACTAAAGCTGCACTATAAATAAAACATCACAAATATCAAAAATTGCACATGAAAAAGAGACATTTTGAAAAGAAAAAATAATAATAATAATAATAAACAATAACACTTCGTGTTCAAAATCGAGTGTATACTCGTAGAAGAAGAATATTCGTAATAAAGATTACGTTGGAAATATTAGGAAATTGTGAATTCGGTAAAAGTGGAAAACCATGTACAATCAACGTCCACGCTATAATTCGTCATCAATGATCAAATCACAGTATGACACCGTCTATAAAAATTATATGACGTTTTAACTCGGCAACTTCAAAACTAACCGTATTACCATAATTTATTTCCTAGTTCATTTTCCCTTAAACCAAAAGTGTCAAACATGTGCACATATAATGGCTTTGCTTGTTTCATGTCATTGTTGTTCGTATGATCATCATGTCATTCTTACACTTAGATGGTTAGCGTTAGTTCGTACTTCTATAGCTGATGTGAATCTCCATGTAGTTTATCGTCTTCGGTTATTGCTGAAACGCATGTGAACTAATATACACAAAATTATTTGCATAGAAATGAGATAACAGGTTTACGAGACCTTACCGCATGTTTGGTACATAGTTTCCAATCCATAACAATTTTCATAGCGTCTTTTGCAAAGTTTTATGATTGGCTTGGCTTATACAAAAAGCATATGATACACACATTATTTTAACTTATTGTCTACGTACCCTTTGCAATATATTCACAAAGCTTATAAGTTAACGACGCGAGGTAGCTAGTATGCATGGATCTTCATGTCTATGGCTTCGTTTATGATTAGTTGCACTCAACATAAAATTAAAAGTCAATAAACAGATAACTAAAAGTTCTCTCAAAAGAGGTTAAGAGTTAAAACTTTGCTAGGTATATATGCATTTGAGGGTGATCTGAGAAAAGTCGAAAACAGTACCGAGATTAACCCGTTAACGCTTCATATGTCTGAGTAAAGAGCGTTCGCCATCCCCTTTTCGTTTAAAAGTGTTCAAATACAGTGATGGCTTTTTCCGGTTACTAAAAAAGGGTCAAAAGTTGCATAAATCCACTAGTACAACCGTAATTTGAACAAACACGTAAGTTTTATACAAAAAATTTAAATAATCTACTAATCAGATATTGAGTCCATGTTAAATCTTCAGAATATGACTTGTGAATAACTTTTTATCAAGCAAATATTAAAATACGCTTTGTTCATATACTAGACGAGTACCCGTGCATAGCAACGGGGTTTTATAGCGATAGATAGTTTATTGATAAAAANATACTCGGCACTTTCCAAGATTTTGCAAGGCATTAATTAACGTTGAAAAACCAAATTAGGTCCAAAGGTGTATTAAATTGGTGAATTTCGAAAAGAAATACTGAAATAATAATAGTGTTAATACTAAAAGATTGTCAAAGAACGTAGTTTTGTTTTTGGCGACTGCTGTAGAGCGTATATTTTTCTGACGGTGGGTTACGATTTTCCATAATTTATTTAAAGAAAACTTGCTCTCAAATAATATGAACGCCCCCACAGCTTTCAACTTCAACGTTTCTTCATTACCTATTATTGGATTGGATTCACTTTGGACCATTTATTTATTTTTGGAACAAATAATATCCATCAGTTTATTTATTGAGATTAGCGCGGCAAACAAACCGAGCTTTTATTAAGTAACTCGAGTTCGAGTTCTAGTTTGAGCTTTACTTAACAAAGTCGAGCTTTCATCAAGTTCAAGCCCGAGCCCAAGCCCAAGCCTAATATACCAGCTTGAAACAATTAACGAGCCAAGCTCAAGCTTTTATAGCTCAAGCTCGAGTTTTTATCGAGTTTTTCGAGCCTCCAAAAATCTATATATATATTTTTACTCTACATACTGATATAAACAGGTTAACTTGAATATTGGTACCATAATTAAAAACACCAATTTTTCAGAATGTTTTGTATAGGTTCTTTGCTCTTTAGTTCATCGCGTATTTTCTGGATTTTATTAGTGATTTTTGGTATCGAATTTAATGTTTATGTATAAATTCACTCTTTTCGAGCCGAGCTCAAACCTGGATGATTAAAGTTTGCCAAACTATCAAGCTAAACTCAAGCCTACTTTACAATTTCGAGCCAAGCTCAAGTCCTGTCAAAATCGAGCTCAACTTGACTCGATTACAGCCTTAATTGAGATTCTCTTAAATTCACATAAATATGATCCATAATGTTCACTTACAAACAAAACAATATAACGAATCATACTAAAAGACCCAATTTTCTTTTATATATTAAATAAACATTATCGATTATATTGACAGACGATCTCAATACTGTCTACACACTATTTCTAATATGTAACCCTTTGTTTCTCTTGTTTTTGTCTAGCTTCTTGCTAGTTTTTTAATAAAATTTCGCCGTTAAAAAAAAATACATATATTGTCTACACACTAATCATTCACGATTATAACAACTTTATGTACTACAAGTTTTGATATTTTAGAATATAAAATGTACGTTATTTTTCAGAAACTATTATAGGTTACAATCTTTTTTATATAGTTTTTCTTGTTAGGCGATGTTTTATTAATCTCACACAATATTACTTTCTTCTTAAAAAGATTATATGTTATAGCTTAGCTTAGAATCTATCTTTGTCATGTTGATATCTAATTGAGATCTTGAGTAACGTTCATATGTTTTACATTTAATCCCTAACTTGGAGAGATTAAGCTTTACATATTGCCTACCATATTTTCAATAAAAAAATACATAAGACATTCATTTTAGATGATTGCATTTGGTTTACATTTAAATGATGAACTCTTTAGCCATACAAGAAATATAATATACATGAAAATAAGTTTGGACAACGAATATAAGGTATATATGACTTTTGACATGTAAGTGTTCATTATTCGTGCAAAGAGTTATTGGCAAGTATTATAAACACAGCCTTAATGACTTTATAACTTAGAAAAAATAATTAGATATAGGTTCTTGTAAACACGGATATATCTATATTCAGATTATGAGTAAAGTTACTTAGAAATAAAGATTTGTATTTGCACTTGGGATATGACGGTGATGCAATTAGTGAGGTATTATCTAAAGACGTGTCAAATGTTGGTTGAAGACAGACAATAAAGATATATTGACGTTAGATACGAAGGTACGATAGCTTCACAAGTCACCTTGTATTATTAATAAATATGTGAATGATAGTAAACAACAACGTAAAAACTAGCTAAAATTTTGGCTGCGTTAAAACTATACGATTTTGGAAGAGAAATAAACAAAAATTCGTAAAGAATATGTATTATAGATTCATATGTTTTAGTAGGTGTTATTTAGATCATTTTGACCATTCTTTCGAAAAATACAACACTATGTTGCTTATATTTAAAAGGTGTGTCATATTTTAATTAACACGTTGATAAGCGAGTGATTAAAAAAAATTCCAAACCATTTCCCAAGTAAAAGTTTAAAATTTAAAAGAATTGAAGCATGAAACATCTTTTGCATAAAACAACATATTCTTTTGAGAAATGTCTAATTTTTCAATTAAAATAAGATAAAAAGGATATACAAGACAAACTAATGTCATTAACAACATACTAGCAGTATTGCTAATATTAGACAACTAACCTAATTCAATTCAAAACCATTCTAAAGAAAATATTTCTTTATAACACATGCATTTATAGTAGTAAGTTATACCACAGTAGTCGATTAACATGTTCTTAGTTGTTATGGGCATGCATAAGATATATACAATGATCTTAAAACATGAAGAAATGTGACAGTTGCTATTAAGCTAGGTTATGTAAATATAAATTTACCTCGCTAACTTGAAAGTTGAAATAAAAGTTATCGTTGTAAATAATTTGTGACTTGATCTCAACAACAACAAACGACAATCTAGTCAACAAAATACGTATAACTTGTTCAACATATCGTAGTGGCCAAGATATATATGATTTATGTAGAATTGTAGATTGGGTAGTGACATCATATCACAACATGGTCTAATGATATCAACTATCATGTTGATACGGAGTATTTGATAAAGTAGCATTTTATACATAAAATATAAAATAATTTCTAGCACGTAATCTATTTACTTATAATAATATTCTGCAAGTATTTACTCGATACTTTCAAAACTTTGTATCTAACGATCTCCAAATTTTGTAATATAAAACTCTTGTTAAGGAAGCTATCACTTTTTTGCCAACATAACAATTTATGTTATCTATGAAATAGTGGCCAAGCTGCTAGTGAGCTATTCGAAGTCACATCGGTAAAATCTGGAATGTAAATATAAACCAAGACTATAAGTGATTAAAAACTTAGCTTTACGACGAGTTTTAAGTATTTCCGGTAAGTTTGACCATCATTGACAATCGTTAACAGCTGTTAACCATGGTTGACCGATTTACACAAAACGAAAAAGTTATGGCCCAGTAATGCATAAGTGGTGATTAATCGGCCTTATAGGGTTTTTTTTTTTTTTTAGCACTGAAAAAGAGTTATAACTTAAGTTTTACAAATAACTAGTTACAGATAAGGCTCAAAACGAACCAAGCTTCAACTTAAGCTTATTCATAGCTAAAGCAACCAAACTTGATCTCGACTCATTCACACCCCTAGATATAATCCCTCAGATGAAATAATGTTTTCAACAACATGCACGGATTAGATACATATTGAATACCTCTATACCTGGCTAGGTAAACACCCATATGCAACTCTACCAAACTCACCAATATTTTATGATTACGTATCTACAAATCATAAGTTTTGGGTNTTTTTTTTTTTTTTCAGCACTGAAAAAGAGTTATAACTTAAATTTTACAAATAACTAGTTACAGATAAGGCTCAAAACGAACCAAGCTTCAACTTAAGCTTATTCATAGCTAAAGCAACCAAACTTGATCTCGACTCATTCACAACCCTAGATATAATCCCTCAGATGAAATAATGTTTTCAACAACATGCACGGATTAGATACATATTGAATACCTCTATACCTGGCTAGGTAAACACCCATATACAACTCTACCAAACTCACCAATATTTTATCATTACGTATCTACAAATCATAAGTTTTGGGTAAATATTTATTTGTTTACCTCCCCATATTTAATTTCACAATACTAAAACCAACTGTATTTTGTAGAATATATTAATTGACATACGTGGCTACTATCATAAAAAGGAAGCTTTTTATAAGCCACTTGTATCAAACACATACACACACACACACAACATAAATATATAATCACCATAACCATCATCTTCTTCAAATACCCATTTTCACTTTTTGATAATTTCCTCAAATACCCTTTTCATTTTCTTTAAAAAAAAACTCCGGCGACAATGTCGTCTGGGTTCTCCGGTGGGTTCTCCGGCGGGTTTAGCAGGTCACCGTTAGCTGGCTTCGTCGGGAAACGATCATTAGCAGAATTCCAACAACAGCACCAAAATCATCAGCTTTACTTAAGGAACGTGAGACCAAGAAGCTATAGTAATATCTCGCCGGAATATTCATCAGAATCGAATATCTCGTCAGTTTCTCGCCGAGATGGGTTTTACAACGGGGTGATGAGTAACTACCAGATTAATAACTTTCTTCGAAAAAATGAAAATGAGAAGAAAATGATGAACAGATTACAAGAGATTGAAAAAGAGCTATTATTAGATGAAGATGAAAACGACGACGTTTCTGGTGTTAGTGATGCTGCATGGTCTGAAACTATACAAAGGTTAATAAACCCGGTTCACGTCAAAAAACCCGGTTCACCTTCTCCGACAACATCCTCTTCATCTTCATGTGCTTCTTCATCATCAACTGTTAGTACAAAACAGTTGGTTTCTGAAGCAGCTGAAGCAATTTCTGACGGGAAGTCAGAAATTGCTGTGGAGCTGATCACGCGCTTGAACAAGCTATGTTGTTCAAGCGCGTGCGGAAACCCAGAACAGAAGCTGGGTTTCCAAATGGCGACTGCGCTACTCGCGCGTCTGCGCGTGGCTCCAACCGCGACCGAGCTGTATAGTAAGGAACATATTATGAGTACTCAGTTGTTGTATGATAAGTCGCCTTGTTTTAAGCTTTGTTTTATGGCTGCTAATAGTGTGATCATGAAAACATTTTCGGATTCGGGTTCGGGTTCGGGTTCGGGATCGGATACGGGTATGAATATTCATGTGGTGGATTTTGATATAGGACATGGGTTGCAATATGTTTACTTGTTGCATGAGATTGCTGCAGCGCGTAAGGTTGACGCGCGGGTACCGAGTTCGTTAAAGGTGACAACTTTTAAGGATTTTGGTAATGGGGGTGTCGAACGATTGAAGCTTGTTGGTGATGGGCTTAAATCACTTGCTAACAAGCTAGGTGTTTTGTTTTATTACAATGTTTTGGAGTTTAAGTTATCGGTTATTAGTAGACAAATTTTAATGGTTGGAAATGACGATGTTTTAGCCGTTAATTTTGCTTTTAAGTTAAGTAAGTTACCCGACGAAAGTGTCACGACGGAGAATCTGCGTGACGAGGTTCTCCGTCGTGTAAAAAGCCTGTCACCGTCAGTCGTGACGGTGGCAGAACAGGAACTAAATGCAAACACAGCGTCGTTTACATCACGTGTAAACGACGTGTTTGGGTACTACAAGACTTTTCTTGACTCGTTCGACGCGACGATCCCAAAGGAAAACGCGGACCGAGTCAAGATAGAGGAGGGACTGAGTCGAAGGATAGCAAACTCGGTTGCGTGCGAAGGTAGAGACCGTGTTGAAAGATGCGAAGTGTTCGGTAAATGGCGGGCCCGGATGAGGATGGCTGGGTTTGATTCGAAGCAAGTGAGTCAACTCACTGTGGAATCGTTACGGGGAAAGTTAAACTCGGGGACACGTGGCAACCCGGGTTTTACAGTAAAAGAAGATACGGGTGGGGTTAGTTTTGGGTGGTTGGGACGGACACTTACTGTCGTGTCTGCTTGGCATTAGTAGGTTAGATTAATTGTTGTAATGTACTAATAATTAATAATTAGTTAATTGTTTTAGTTCCATTAATGTTTGAATTTTTAGATGTGTAATTGTGTTATGTAATCTCATCTAACGGAAACGAATAAACGTGGCGTTTGATTGTGGGGTCAATGTGTAAAAAGTGTAACCTCTATGATGAATTGGTGGGAATATATGTAAGTGGTAACTTCATTATGCTTTTTGTTCAAAAGATTTCATGGTTCATTCTTTCTTTTCGTATTTCAACCGATCTAATTAGAGATTAGCTCGGTATCGATTTCATACTGAATCAATATCGAATTGGCGGTGTCAATTTTTTTTCTCGAGAATAAAAGTGTGTACCGGTACTGAGGTTATTGAAAAAATGACACATATTCGGTTTTTCCTGTTTTTTGAAAACGAAATAAACAAACAAAAACAAATCAATGATGAAGATATATAGTGTTACTAATGTATCGTCTTGGGCAACAAAATGAATTACCAATAAGTGAAAGCATAACTCATTAAGTAAATATTATTGATGAATAATGTCGGGTACGTATTCATATTTGTGTTTAACAAAGATACTGATCATTAAAAATAATATAACACATTAACAATAAATCGTTATTATTATTAAAGTATGATAGATGATGATGACCGGAATAGTTTATGGATATAACCTAGATGATTTTAGTGATTGATAATAGATACGACTTAATTTGTAAAAAAATCGATGGTTGTCACAAAGGGTTTAAGAGGTTATTTTTTCTCCACGTGATCGTTTTTTCCCAGCTTAATATGCATGAGAGAGACTAATAGTTATGTTTGGATCTGAAAATGAAATAAAACCATTTTTGTATTTCGGTTCAAACCGAGATTTCCCGCTTACATTAGCGATTTTCCCCCCACATTTCGTAGTCCTGCTACCGTTTATTGTGTTATGAGTAAAAACTTTGGTTTTGCTAACAGTAACTTTTAGAACTATTGTTAACGCCAAACTATTGTCCAACTGTCTAACTGGTATGTGATTGTAACATTAGAGACAATTGTGAGATATCGCTGTGTTAAACTAGAATTTCGTTAAAAAACGATATCGATGTGTTAAACTAGAATTTTTACACACTTATCTCACAAGCCCGACCTCTTTCGTTGTGTTAAATTCTGGTTTTGATATCCGATCTCAAATTAAAAAGTATTTTGAATCACGATAAAATAAAAAAATTGACTTGTATTAGTGGTACGAACCAACAAGGTAAGGTGTTTGTGGGTGTTAGGGTTGTTAGGCAAGACCCTTTATAATGGCGTCTATTGTATGGTTTCATTTCATATCTCTTAGGTGTCAATATTAGAGGGCTCCACTTTGGTAGGTTCTTTAAGAAATGTTGTGGTCACAATGTGTTGTTTAATAATGTTGAATCTCATTCATCTTAAAGCTTTCGTGGTTCTAGGTAACGACAAAAGTAAAAGAATCGTTAAACCGTATAAAGATTATGATCAGATTACTTAATGAAAGACTTACGTGCTATGATAAAGTTTCGGCAACCATTTTCTTTATTTATTTATTTTTTTTTTGGTGCAAAAGGTGAACGTATTATATTAAACTTCATCAAGACTTACAATCATAAGAATAAAAACAAGATTGGACAACACTCAATCTTGTATTCAGAAACTGCATCTATGCTAACCACACTAACTAATATCGAATACTACTAGAAAACTATGTCTGACAATACTAACTCTGTCACAACATAGAACTTCAGTATACATGCTTCAAAACTCATCAACACAGAATCAATCAA
>LBNU01039575.1:18402-60857 GCA_014162995.1 Artemisia annua
CTTACGGCTATGATAACAGTTTCGGCAACCATTTTCTTTAGTTTATCAGAATGCCTGTTATCTTCCTTTTCTAAGCCATGATTTAAGAACTTTTTTTTTTTTTTTTTTTTTTTTTTTTTTTTTTTTTTTTTTTTTAACTAAGTTCTTGGTATTTGTTAAGTTTTATAACAACAACGCATCCAACTCTATCAAAGCGAAGTATAAAAAAAGTGAATGACATATCCTAACCCTATCTCGGGTATTTGGTAAGTTTTGATTCAACTAATTCACAAAGATTATATTTACCTATTGAACCTGAATAACTTCAAGTTTTAACAAATAAAATGATCCATACCTAAACATTGGTAGTGTATTATGATAGACTTGGAACATTTTATCTATGCTCTAAAAAGGAAATGTAAAAGTTAGCGTATTTGTTTTACTCCTTTTTCACTCATGGCTAAAAGTATAAATTTACATCAACTCTAATTAAATCCACTCAAACACGTTGACTAACATTAAGCTAGTTGTTTGTCCATCTTCGTGCTATTTATACTACCATAAACATAACTTCATTTTTTTTTAACGGCCATTTATTCACACACGATACTATCTCATAAATATCTCATAAATGCCTATAGCGACTTCAAAGTTGATGATCACATACCACTAGAATCGAAGATGGGTCAAACATAGCTTCATATACTTTCGGCTATATAATAACTCTATTATTATTATTATTATTATTATTATTATTATTATTATTATTATTATTATTATTATTATTATTATTATTATTATTATTATCATTATTTATTTATTATTTTGAACCTTTGAGCCACTCGCTGCGGGGGTTCGAATCCTGAGCATGGCCCGGTTTTCATCCGGTTGTTACTCCAGCAAGGTAACTTGTGTGGAGGCAGTACGGTTTCCGGGGGAAACCCGTTACCACCTGAGATCAGCGTGGACCCGGTTAAGACAACATAGTCTGGCGGGGTGGCGATGGGGCCTTCGTTGTCCGCGAAGGTGGTCAGTTCTAAGTTGAAATTTACCTTTCAAAAAAAAATTTATTTATTTTTTTGCTTTTAACACATATTATTATCTAATTATCTGTTTGTTTTATATTGCCTACTTAATAGTATAATTACACTAGTTGTTCGTGGTCCTAGCAGATATTACGTGGATTGAAAATGAAGGATTACTAGAGGGAGAACTGTTAAATCCATGTACATCAATTTATCGTTAAATAAACAACAATGTACGGATATAAATAATTAAATATATATAAAATGAACGGTAACGTGCTAAAAAACTTCAAAGTATCTTAATCAAAATTACCTAACTTTGATTTTGGTGGATTTATTTTCATAAGTTGTGTTATTGGAATTAGTTAAAGTGGGAGTCTCATCTTTCTTTACTACTGTAATTATCTACGTTTTATGCATTGGACTAATATTCTTCATTTGTCACGATTGTCGTTTATAATTGTTTTGTTCGGGGTCTTTTGCCATTCAGCAATATTCTATACGACATGGGAAATAAAAAAAAGGTTGAATTGTGAAAGAATCCAAGCAAAATCTCTCAAACTTTTGGGCCAAATATGCATCGATATATCAACTTACTTTTAACCATTTGTAATAGGATCACGTCTAAAATATATATACTTTTAGACGATTTTGTATCGATTTTAATATGTAGTGTTATAACTTTATTTATAATACAGTGAGTAAAGTAAATGAGTTGATAAAAGAAGAGAAGTTGAACGTATAGCTCTAAACTATCTATCAATATGCATGTTAGATTATTAGTGACCATAACATATACGATAAATCAAGCTGGATTACAACCAGTCCGAAATATGAGCTAAAACACGTCGAAATGTTCAAAGAGGTCGAGCAAAGTTATTATAAACTCAAACTAGCTAGACTTATAATATATTTTTAGAAGTTATATTTGTACTAGAACTCAATAAACTTTGTCTCGCTTGAATGTGACTTACTAGGCTTACAAGTTACAACAATGTTTGTCTATGGTATATAAGGATACACGTGAATAATGGATCAAATGAAGCATATGGGACCTAGAATCTGGTACTTGGATACTCGATAAATAGACAAAGCAGTAGTAAAATGTACAAATAGTAAATGCTCTGTTAGATAATGGAGGGTAAAATATTTAGAGCCTTATTAATGTATAGGCAAGGGTGTTATGTAACGAACAAATATATAAATGCGTCAGTGTTACAGTAGGTGTGACTGCATCATCTGAATCCTTAGTAAATTTCCCATCAATAAAATTTAACAAAGTTATGGCTCATGTCTCCACTATATTTAGCAAGATATATGCCTTATGCTACTTTATTTTGGGCATTTGTACCTATATCTTTAATGTATGTGTTACACATTGTTATTAAAGTATTGACATTAGATGATCATTGTACGTGTTTTGAGAAGGAAATTTTTAACTGTTCTTGAGACATATGATATTTTAAAAGGATCATTATCATTTTTGGCAAATCTGGGTTAAGCGCCATTCTGATTGAATTGATTCTTTCACCAATTTGATCCATTATTTTGTATCATACTTGATATGTCGAAAATCCAGTTAGAGCTTAGATTGGGGTACTGTACTTCATAGTGTAGTTGCATATTTGCATGTGCATATGAAACAAGATGAACATTGCTTCACTTTAACGCGACGAAGCATCTGATCATAAGGTTACCCTTATACATTGGTTAAAAAATTAAAGCTTGTAAAAAGTCAATCAAAAAAGACAATAATAATATCTTAGAATTCATAAGTTACACACCCTTATAAACCAGATTTTTCACCTGCCATAACCAAAGCTACACACACAACCAGAGGCGGACCTAGGGGGTTTCCGGGAGTTCACGGAAACAAGATTGCCGTTCAAAAAAAAAAAAAAAAAAAAAGATGGATATTTTCCGCCTAGTGTAAATTTTCGTTAAAAATCTCGATTTCTCTGAAACGAACCTGATCTCTGAATTTTGTGTCACATAAAACATGACTTATTTAGTTAGTCCACTAATATGTTAAAAGAAATACGTATCTTCATATTTTGTTTACTCGTTTTAATTAAAATCGTACCTTTTAGTTCATCTATTTCTTCTTTTATATATTAAAAGAAAATTGTGCACTTGATAACTTACAGTCTTGGACCCCCGGCACACAAGTACACAACCGCATGAATAATTGTTGAAAAAACATAAATAAATTTGCCAAGACATATATACATTTCGGTTGATTTAGAATATCTTTCAGCCTCTTGTTTTCTATTCAAATATATGTCTTTGAATGTGGACTATTGGCCCAAAGAAANGCAATTTGGGAAGCTATTCAGGTATCTCTTACGTTTTTCTACTTGATTATTAATAATCTAAAGCCTAGAATTTGTTCGACGTTATCATCTCTTTGATGTTTGCATATTGTTCTGTAATTGAGCTAGAATTTTATTCATACACATAAAAATAACTGTATATAGACTTTTATGTCCGTATGTAGTTTTTAATCCCTCTTTCGTATACCTTAACGTGAGATTATTTTTGCCTCCTAACTTCCCCCCGTTGCCCATTAATCCATGAGAGGTGTACATATAAAATTGACTTATTTATCTTACTGCATATGAATTAATCACTAAGTTTTTACTGTCGTAAACAATCGAACATATACGACAAAGAATTAAGTTAATTTTCATATTTTACCATGCGATTTGAGTATTGAATATTCAGAGGCTTATACTGTGGACATAATGACATAGTGGTTTGTCTTTTAAACCATGTTTATAGTCAAGAAGCATAAGACCTGTTTAAAAAATATGAAAGATTGTAAAACAGAACCAAATGTAATCATCATTAGGTGTTCCTTGTTCTTTTGCTAGACTTAGTTGAGATGGTAATTTAATCCATGGGTTTGTTATTAGGAAGCATTTAGACCCGAAATTAATTAATATTTTGGGACCTGCGTTGATTATTTGTATGCCAATTGTGGAAAGTTGAAAACTTGTCACAGCATTTACAGTAAGAGATGAAAATGTCTTGTTGAACATGTTTGAAAATCAGAGCTCATATATTGCAATTTTTATATGAGCGTCTAATATATAATTCAAGCATTTAATTCAATAAGAACAACTTAGATATTGCAAATCAGTAAAATAGACGTCGCAGTGAAATTGAGGCGGTCAGAAAGAAGTGACGGATCAGGAAAAAATTGACGGCAGTCAAAAACAAAGAAATACATTTGCTGCAAGTTTGAAAATGGTCAAATGATATACTAAATGCAAGGGAGGGCATAAAGGTCTATTCACAATTGTTTTAATGTGTGCAAATCAAATTGATATGTGAACATATCAATTCCCAATTGAGCTATTGATGATACAACATAGATTATATATGTTAATGTGACTATGAGTTATTGATTTTTGGTTTTATTTTGGCAGGACTATTTAAATGTTAAATTTAAGGAGACTGGACATAGTAACATGTATTTTCCACAGGTAGGTATCAAGTTATTGTTGAGTGATTCTTGAATGTCTGCTGGATGTTATGTATTATTAACTCTGTGTGACTGTGACTGGCTGCAGTTTATACCTTATTCATTTATAGAGAAAGAAGCCAGTCATGTCGAGGGTTTTAGCCCAGAATTGGCTCTTGTGACTGTTGGAGGAGGGAAAGAACTTGAAGAAAAACTTGTGGTATGATTCATTTACTATACAGCTGCTGATATATGCTCATGATTTCTGGATTTGTGTGACCTAAATGAGATTTATGGATGTTAATTTAAGTTGGGCGAGACAAGACATGAGTGTGACTTTGATTTTTTGCATTTTGTGAGGCTCTTGCAGGTTCGACCTACTAGTGAAACCATTGTGAACCATATGTTTACGCAGTGGATACATAGCCATCGTGATCTTCCTCTTATGATTAACCAGGTTCGCTTTTTACTTTATGTGTCAACATCTTTTAAAGATTATTCATTTTGTGTTTATTTCATACGGAGTAGTAATATATGCTTATGATTATTTTAGTGGGCCAATGTTACAAGATGGGAGATGCGTACCAAACCCTTTATTAGGACTCTCGAGTTTCTATGGCAGGAGGGGCATACTGCTCATGCTACTCCAGAGGAAGCAGAAAAAGAGGTTCGTATAAATCTGTATATTTTATGTGAAAAAGATACAACTCAGATTCTTATCTCTAACAGGCATTTGCTGCTCAAATTACAGGCGATGCAGATGATTGACGTTTATACAAAATTTGCGTATGAAGAAGCTGCAATACCTGTAATACCAGGTCGAAAATCAAGGGTAGAGACATTTGCTGGAGCAGATAGAACTTATACAATTGAAGCTATGATGGGTGATCGTAAGGCCTTGCAGGCTGGAACCAGTCACAATCTAGGACAAAACTTTTCCCGTGCTTTTAGTACACAGGTTTCTTTCTAATTTAATCCATGTCCGTCGTTTAAAATGGGGGCTCTGCGTCTTCCATCTCTCACATCCATTTTTGCCGTCTCATCTGCACGCTCCTCCTTATTTCACCGGCGTAGCAACCAGCTCCATCTTCGGAAACTTACATCGGCCACCAGAGTTACCGCCAAAAGTACTACTCCGGCCACTACAGAGGCTGCTCCGGCTGAATCAACGACTCAGAAGCTTCCAGTTCAGGAACAAGGCATAACACCTCGTTCACAGGATTTCAACGCGTGGTACCTTGATGTCATAGCCATGGCTGAGCTTGCTGATTACGGTCCTGTTCGTGGTACTATGGTTATTAGACCCTACGGATATGCAATTTGGGAAGCTATTCAGGTATCTCTTACGTTTTTCTACTTGATTATTAATAATCTAAAGCCTAGAATTTGTTCGACGTTATCATCTCTTTGATGTTTGCATATTGTTCTGTAATTGAGCTAGAATTTTATTCATACACATAAAAATAACTGTATATAGACTTTTATGTCCGTATGTAGTTTTTAATCCCTCTTTCGTATACCTTAACGTGAGATTATTTTTGCCTCCTAACTTCCCCCCGTTGCCCATTAATCCATGAGAGGTGTACATATAAAATTGACTTATTTATCTTACTGCATATGAATTAATCACTAAGTTTTTACTGTCGTAAACAATCGAACATATACGACAAAGAATTAAGTTAATTTTCATATTTTACCATGCGATTTGAGTATTGAATATTCAGAGGCTTATACTGTTGACATAATGACATAGCTGTTTGTCTTTTAAACCATGTTTATAGTCAAGAAGCATAAGACCTGTTTAAAAAATATGAAAGATTGTAAAACAGAACCAAATGTAATCACCATTAGGTGTTCCTTGTTCTTTTGCTAGACTTAATTGAGATGGTAATTTAATCCATGGGTTTGTTATTAGGAAGCATTTAGACCCGAAATTAATTAATATTTTGGGACCTGCGTTGATTATTTGTATGCCAATTGTGGAAAGTTGAAAACTTGTCACAGCATTTTCAAAACAGTAAGAGATGAACATGTCTTGTTGAACATGTTTGAAAATCAGAGCTCATATATTGCAATTTTTATATGAGCGTCTAATATAAGAACAACTTAGATATTGCAAATCAGTAAAATAGACGTCGCAGTGAAATTGAGGCGGCCAGAAAGAAGTGACGGATCAGGAAAAAATTGACGGCAGTCAAAAACAAAGAAATACATTTGCCGCAAGTTTGAAAATGGTCAAATGATATACTAAATGCAAGGGAGGGCATAAAGGTCTATTCACAATTGTTTTAATGTGTGCAAATCAAATTGATAGGTGAACATATCAATTCCCAATTGAGCTATTGATGATACAACATAGATTATATATGTTAATGTGACTATGAGTTATTGATTTTTGGTTTTATTTTGGCAGGACTATTTAAATGTTAAATTTAAGGAGACTGGACACAGTAACATGTATTTTCCACAGGTAGGTATCAAGTTATTGTTGAGTGATTCTTGAATGTCTGCTGGATGTTATGTATTATTAACTCTGTGTGACTGTGACTGGCTGCAGTTTATACCTTATTCATTTATAGAGAAAGAAGCCAGTCATGTCGAGGGTTTTAGCCCAGAATTGGCTCTTGTGACTGTTGGAGGAGGGAAAGAACTTGAAGAAAAACTTGTGGTATGATTCATTTACTATACAGCTGCTGATATATGCTCATGATTTCTGGATTTGTGTGACATAAATGAGATTTATGGATGTTAATTTAAGTTGGGCGAGACAAGACATGAGTGTGACTTTGATTTTTTGCATTTTGTGAGGCTCTTGCAGGTTCGACCTACTAGTGAAACCATTGTGAACCATATGTTTACGCAGTGGATACATAGTCATCGTGATCTTCCTCTTATGATTAACCAGGTTCGCTTTTTTACTTTATGTCTTCTATTGTCAACATCTCTTAAAGATTATTCATTCTGTGTTTATTTCATACGGAGTAGTAATATATACTTATGATTACTATTAGTGGGCCAATGTTACAAGATGGGAGATGCGTACCAAACCCTTTATTAGGACTCTCGAGTTTCTATGGCAGGAGGGGCATACTGCTCATGCTACTCCAGAGGAAGCAGAAAAAGAGGTTCGTATACATCTATATATGTTATGTGAAAAGGATACAACTCAGATTCTTATCTCTAACAGGGCTTTGCTGCTCGTATTACAGGCGATGCAGATGATTGATGTTTATACAAAATTTGCGTATGAAGAAGCTGCAATACCTGTAATACCAGGTCGAAAATCAAGGGTAGAGACATTTGCTGGAGCAAATAGAACTTATACAATTGAAGCTATGATGGGTGATCGTAAGGCCTTGCAGGCTGGAACCAGTCACAATCTAGGACAAAACTTTTCCCGTGCTTTTAGTACACAGGTTTCTTTCTAATTTAATCCTTGTCCGTCGTCTAATTGTGATATATTTCGGAAATACGTATAAGAAGAGGGAAATAAAGAGTAATTTTGTATGTAGATGGATTTAAAAAAATCTTTTGTGTGGATTTAGCTTTCCGTATAGACTGCTTCAGAATCAAGTTGCTTATTAAGAAGTAAGAACCACAATGATTACTACTTTCACCCCTGTTGACTCCAAAACTTGAAACGTTGTCCATACAGTTTACTGACGAAAATGGGCAAAGGCAGCATGTGTGGCAAACCTCTTGGGCTATAAGCACTCGATTTGTTGGCGGTATTATAATGACTCATGGAGATGATGCGGGATTAATGCTTCCCCCAAGGTTGGCTTCTGTACAGGTATCACTCTTCAACTCGAAGCTGTTATCAGTATTCTCTTCAGATACATTTTTAGCTGTTATATTGTGGAGGTCTCTTGCTGGTCATCTGATGTCAGGTTGAATATAAAGTTGGTTTATCCTGTCATATCCTCTAGGATTTCCCTTCTGCACTCTCCAGCATAAATTAGGTTCTTTGATGGATTAAAAAAGCTGAGCTTTTATATTGCATACTTTAGTAGGGACATTTATGTATAAATGTTCAGTATTTGTTAAGCTTTATATTTCATGACCAGTTACCTGAGTAACTCCATACTGAAACTGTCTCATTATTGAAAGGTGGTGATTGTACCAATTTGGAAGAAAGCTAATGAGAAAAACGAAGTTCTTGATGCTGCATTGTCTATTAAAGATATTCTTCATTCTGCCGGCATTAAAGTAAAGCTAGATGATTCTGACCAAAGAACACCGGGATGGAAATTTAATTTCTGGGAAATGAAGGTGAGACATAAATGGAGTCTGAAGTAACTTGTTACCCCTGCTATCTTATTATCCCCTGTCACTCATTAGTTTGTATTTATTCTTAATATAGTTTTTGGTCTGTTTTATAAGCTAAATATAATGTTCTTGTGCAGGGAGTGCCTCTAAGAATTGAAATTGGTCCTCGTGATGTTTCAAGCAGGAGTGTGGTTGTATCTAGAAGAGATATTCCTGGAAAACCCGGGAAGGTTTTTGGAATATCTATGGAACCTTCAGTTCTTGTACCCTATGTCAAAGAAAAGCTTGATGAGATCCAATTATCCCTTTTGAATAAAGCTATTTCTTTTCGAGATAGGTATAAAATCCAATCCTAGTTCCTTGTGTTCTTATGGGCAATATCACAATTTACTATCTTTTAAATATTTTTCCATCGCAAACTTATGGACTAGAGGAGGTTAGTAAAAAAGGAGACGAGAGGGTGATAATTTCTTGTTGGTTTTCAATTGTCTGCTAAGTATATATTATGAGAAACAAATGTTATAGGTCTATCTTCCAAAGGGGAATCATAATGTATTGACTATTGAATTCTTTTGCAGCAACATTGTGGATGTCACTTCATATGATGAGCTCAAAGAGGCAATATCACAGGGAAAATGGGCAAGGGGTCCATGGGTGGGAAGGTAGGTTGTTATCTTTTATACTAAAATTCACATGACATATGATCCATAGGGAATCTTTGACCTGTTCAACAATGTACTTTAACAACGTCTATAATTAAGCTACATGATATTTCTAATTTGCATTCCCTTTTATTATTTACAAACAAAAGTTTGAGGGATTATGTTATAAACACGTCATCTTTAAAGCATCCATAATGAGTTTTTGTTTCATGCTTATGTAGTTTATGTGTCATGGAAAGGTTTAAGATCTTGAGCCTCTTCATAATTAGAATTTATTTTCGTTATGTGAATTTTTATAAAGTTTTGATACGTTTGACAAACAAAAGGTTTATGTTTTAACATGAAACAATACATTTTTAAATATTAAAAGCTTTATCATTGTGGATGGCCCATAGTTACAACTTACAACATATAACTTGTATTGTTTGCTGTAAATGTTGACGTGGTCAACTCGAATTTACACCATATTCCTCTAATTTACAAATATTGATCGCTTTATTGTGCAAACATGGTACTACATTAGTATTCAATATATTCTGAATTTATAGCATCAATTCGCCACTATGTTTTTCGCACAAGTTGTTACTTTTTGAAACAACTTCTATAACATTAAAATAGCCCTTTTTTCTGCACATCATGTTTTTCATTTTCCTTACATGTTTGACCGCCTGTTGCTTTTGTATAGTGATGAAGATGAATTAAAGATCAAAGAAGAAACAGGGGCAACCATCAGATGTTTTCCTTTTGAACAACCCCAAGGGCCAAAGATGTGCCTGATGACCGGCAGTCCAGCAGAGGAAGTTGCTATTTTTGCTAAATCTTACTGATCACCAAACATTCTATTTATAGTCAGGTTTTCATTCGACTTTCGACTCTTTCATTTTGTCCTTGATTTAACTGATGGATTTGTGTAACCTTATGGTATATCTTTTTGTTGTTGCGAAAGAAGATGTGTTATATACCTTTACTCTTTAAAAGCATTGATGAGTGATATTTATTTGACTCTTAATGTATAAAGACAATATGTGCACACTATTCCCGTCATACAGTGACATTGACCATTAGAAGAAACCTGATACCACCAAGATTTTGCAATTTTGGCGCATGTTGACCTATCTTCATCGAATTGTATTATTGCTCACAAATTCACGCCATCTTAATTGTTTCCCATAGGAACACTCTTTCACGTCATGTGTTTTTAGATGGCCTTACAATTCTGCCCATAGGGTGCTAGGAGTCTTTACATAATCTTTTTATCAATTATCGATGGGTTTAATGATCACATTTTTTATGCAGCAGACCTAGCTGGAATGATCTGTGTACGGCCAAGAAAAGCAAATTGAGGGTTGAAGATCGAAAACCAGACATAAATATGTGAAAGACAATATCGGAAAGGAAGCTATCTTTAAAATTATATTGAGGTGGCGGTGCATGTACTCTTCGTGGAATCAAAGCAACACAAATAGAATAATTTGCTACCTAAGACCCATCCCAATTGTTTTTCATTGTATTAAAGGTTTGATAGTTTATGATAATCGACAACACAGTGTGTAGTTTTTTTTTTTTTTTTTTTTTTTCAGAATCCGTACTTCACTCGAGTAAAGTTTATTAAATTGTATTTTATTTAAAACACGCCAACCAGGCAAATTTTTTGATAATTAAGCAAATATAAACCTTGTCAAATCTGTGCTCCAAAATGTATTCAGATACCTCTTTGTTCTATTTGCTTTTAGAAAACTGAATATTATGTTAATGTCAGGCATGTTTTATTCTTTAAATTTTTTGAATAAAGGATGAACAAACTAATGTTGGCACATCAAATCTAGGATTTCTCATCTTCTACCATTGCTATATCTAAAATGGGTGTTTGGTCTTGTGTGCTAAATGGTGATTATATGATATGAAATAGGAGTATATAATATGTTTGAATGTATTGATTGTAATATCTTCAAATTTCTTAGATAAAGTATAAAACACCCCCATGCTCAGCCGTATATTTTGCTAAGTTCACAACACACTAACAAAAGAATTGGAATAAAAATGTGAAGCTAAGCTAGCAAAAGATAAAGATGGGGCACATGTGGTGTTGAGTAATGCTCAGATGATCCCTTCCCTAGCTGTTGTTATATCCCACACATTCCTTATCTCATCATACATGCACATCAAAGTTTTATTCTCTTCTTTTTTCCTACTTCTCCATACCATCATCATACTTTAAAGGAAAGTCATAGATAAAATTTAATCATACACTAAAATATGAATTTATATACACCAATGTATACATTTTTTTGTTGTTAATTCCGGATAAATATATTTTTTTACTTAAAAGTGGTGGCAAGTAGCTGAGTAACAAGTTTAGTTAGTATTTCTATATTTTTACACAGTGCAGTAGCTGAGTTAACAGGACCCTGTGCAAAAATTTATACCATAACTAAATACGATGACCAAAAATATATTATACTAACTATGGAAAAAAAAGCATAGTATTCTTAAGACCTATCTTAAGTTTTAACAAATATTTGCAACATAAGACTGTACAACGGTAATAATATTATGTTGGAATTGAATTTTGAGGCTCCGAGTATATAGCGGGGTATGTATTTTGAAGCCTTTAAAAATTTAAAGCCTTGTGCGGTAGCACGTCTCGCACACTCTCAGATACAACTCTGCTTTTAGAAGTCTGGCATAATTAGCTTAATGAGATTGTTGATGGCTTTATGTATTTGAAAAATACATCTGGATGTGGTGGTTTTTGCTAAATTTACTAATGTGTTTTATTTAGGAAAATGATTGAGAGACCTAACATATGTGCATAAATTTAGGTCTAAACATATGTGGCGTCAACATGATGGCTTGTGAAAAAGTGGGTCCTTTAGCTGTAACCATTAAGATGATACCACGTAGGTTTAGTCATATCTTTAAACACAAATTTAGGCCTCCCAATCATAGCTCTTTTACTTATATGATGTGTTATAGATAAAGTATAATCAAAATCTACTCCTTCAAATGCAAACATGTTTAGATAACCAATATTTACCTGTGTTTTTATAAACAACAATATATAACAACTTCATAGTAGGTACAAAAAAATTAAAATGCAGAGAGATCATACTTGTATTTTAAGAAAAAATGGTATTTTTATGTACATATAGCTTAATGTGAAAAGTGTGACAAGTTACTCGTAGCGGCACAATATTTTAGGTAGTTAGAATTAGTTTTTCATTCTACAATTTCCATTGGTAAGGTTAGGTCGTTCTAAGACGCATCTTTCCCTCATAGATCCATTTCCTTTAAAACTCAACCCACATACAACATGTATTGGGTCAAAAAAAGGAAGAAGAAGAGAAGTTGGACTTGGCCGCAATTTACTTGTGATGTTGGTTGTATGTGTGTAAGGTTGTGATGCTGATTTTTGTGAGGTATATTTGTGTATAAACATAGTATGTTTAGATAGTAAAGTTAACAGTCTTATTGCACATGTTTGGTGATAATATTGATAGTGAAAGTAAAAAAACTGATGTGACACTCAGTTAGTAGTGTTCACCGTTACAGTTTGTTTAACGATTATATGGATTAAAAAACTAAAATCTTAGATAAAAAAAATTTAAATTTTGAAAAGAAAACCAATAAGTTGGAATGTTTGTTTGTCAAAAAAATAAGTTTATGGGAATGAGAATGAATGAATGAATTACATTTCGAATAATTTGTTTGGTTAGTAGGTTTTATTTTGAGATATGAGTATGAAACCCATACAAATAGGCAAATCTCACACCCGTCAATCATGATGGGTTTACAAACCCATAATAATTCCCATACACACAGTGATTCCCGTTAACAAACCAAGTGCCTCTAACATTACACGGAACAATACCAAAAGATAGTAGTAACCTTGAGGGCCAAAAATAGGGATGGCAAAAGCACCTGAAACCGACGAGGAAAACCGAAACCCGAACCGGTTGGGTCGGGTTCGGGGGCGGGTTGGCGGGTTTGAATGCGGGTTTGGGTATTGATAAATTTTTTTAGTTGGGTACGGGTTCGGTGACGGGTTCTGATAATAGCCACCCGATTACCTGTACCCGTACCCGTATCCGTTTACCCTAATATATATCCGCTTTATCCGCTTTGTTGATATGAATATATATACATTTTATATAATTTATTCTATTATATTTTTTTATATAAGTATCTCTATTACATAACACAATTTATTTTATATATGAATTATTCAAAAGCGTTAAATCGTTTGATATGATATTCATTTTCTTTAACTTTCAAAAAAAAAAATGAATATATTATAAACGGGTGCAGGTACGGGTTTGGATATTATAAACGGGTGCGGGTACGGGTATACTAAAACCCGACCCGAACCCGACCAGTTGTCATCCATAGAGAAAAACAATTTATTTATTTATTTTTTATATATGAGGAAGGAATAATAAAGGGCCGTCGGATGGGTTAGGTCAAAATGTGAACCGCAGGATGAAATCCAGCTAGAATGAACGCCGCACACCATGTATATATAGTGTAGAGAGAGAGAGAGAGAGAGAGTCAAAATGAAAATGAATCCAGACCAGCTTTGACCTAATAAATAGTCAGCCACCCCAGCCACCCTTCTCTTATTTCTCCTTTCTTATCATCATCTCTCATTCAGACCTCAAATAATAATATTTCTAATTTCTCTCTGCCCACCATTTTCAAGCTCATTCATACATTCATCAACAAGTAAACAACTAACACATCATTTCGAGAGTAACAAACACATTCATTCATTCATTCTGGCCGTCTATGAAACAAGAGTTGAGGATGTTGTTTGTTTGATTTGATTTGAGTGGGGTTGTGATTGAGATCTCAACTACAGGTATGATTTGATTGATTTTTCTCTATCTTCGATTCATGATGAATAAGAAGAATCTGGCATTTACTAGATCATTTGATGTGTTTTTATAAACCGATTCATAAAATGGCAGCTAGAACAACGCCACTGGATTAGGCCAAAAACTTTTTTAGATGTGTTTTTTCTAGATCTGATATTAGTAATAATAATCTTGTCCGAATAACGAAAAGCTTACATTTATGCCCTTTGTCTGGTATTTTATGTCGTTATAGGTTTCTAGATCTATATTTAAGGATTCTTCAATTGTCTAGATCTATCAATTACCATACCATTTACTCTACTTTTTTTTTTTTTTTTTCAGAATCCGTACTTCACTCGAGTAAAGTTTATTAAATTGGATGTATTTTATTTAAAACACGCCAACCAGGCAAATTTTTTGATAATTAAGCAAATATAAACCTTGTCAAATCTGTGCTCCAAAATGTATTCAGATACCTCTTTGTTCTATTTGCTTTTAGAAAACTGAATATTATGTTGATGTCAGAGGCATGTTTTATTCTTTAAAATTTTTGAATAAAGGATGAACAAACTAATGTTGGCACATCAAATCTAGGATTTCTCATCTTTCTACCATTGCTATATCTAAAATGCAGGGGCGGAGCCAGGATCTATAGTTAGGGGGTGCTCACTTTCTTCAAATAAAACAGCGATAAATATTATATGCAAACAGAACCACCATGTCCCGTAGTTTGGAGTTTAAATATAGATTCTATAACCGGTCATATTGTGGTTGTGATTGTGTTGTTAGGTTATGAATAACTCGTCTTTTTGCTTTATATAGTTTTTCTAATGTTGTTCATTATTTAATATGCAAGCCATGTAAGAGTAAGAAACTCTTGTATACTAGTACCTTTCTATGCACCAAACATTAATCATACTAAAATCTTTTAATTCATACAAACACCGTCAATATTACAAATTTACAAGTGAATTTCTAAATTAGTTATATTATTCAAGCTTTTATTAAAATATGGTCAAAATAAAAAAAATGGAGATTGAAGATTATTGAATATATTTAAAACTGTTGGTTTTCTTTGCTTGCTTTGAGCAATGGTATTTTACTAGGCTAGTCTACTGGAAATGAATATAATTTGTGTAAATTAATACACCTAAAGTTTAAGCTAGTTATTGTTTAGAGATATTATGTAAACATAATTGATTACCATAACCAACTAAATAAACTTATATCTTACGATGCTTGTTTTTATTTGTGGCCAACTGTTATGGGATGCTCATAGACAAAAATGCGTAAAATATAAGCTTTAGCACTGTACACAACTAAGGTAGTTGGACGGGTTAGGGGAGGCTCAGCACCCACCAGTCCCCCTACCTCCTCCGCCCCTGCTAAAATGGGTGTTTGGTCTTGTGTGCTAAATGGTGATTATATGACATGAAATGTATAATATGTTTGAATGTATTGATTTTAATATCTTCAAATTTCTTAAATAAAATATCAAACACCCCCATGCTCAGCCGTATATTTTGCTAAGTTCACAATACACTAACAAAAGAATTGGAATAAAAATGTGAAGCTAAGCTAGCAAAAGATAAAGATGGGGCACATGTGGTGTTGAGTAATGCTCAGATGATCCCTTCCCTAGCTGTTGTTATTATATCCCACACATTCCTTATCTCATCATACATGCACATCAAAGTTTTATTCTCTTCTTTTTTCCTACTTCTCCATACCATCATCATACTTTAAAGGAAAGTCATAGATAAAATTTAATCCTGCACTAAAATATGAATTTATATACACCAATGTATACATTTTTTGTTGTTAGTCCCGGATAAATCTTTTTTACTTAAAAGTGGTAGCGAGTAGCTGAAAGTTTAGTATTTCTTTACTTTCAGACAGTGGCGTAGCTGAGTTAACGAAGACCTTGTGTGAAAATTTATACCATAACTAAATACGTTGATCGAAAATATATTATACTAACAATGGAAACAAAAAGCATAGTATTCTTAAGACCTATATTAAGTTTTAACAAATATTTACAACATAAGATTGTACAACGGTAACAATATTTTGTTGGAATTGAATTTTGAGGTTCCGAATATATAACAAGGTATGTATTTTGAGGTCTTTAAAAATTTGAGGCCTTGTGCGATAGCACGTCTAGACTCTCATATACAACTCTTATTTTAGAAGTCGGGCTTTTGATGGCTTTATGTATTTGACAAATACATCTAGGTGTGGTGGTTTTTGCTAAATTTACTAATGTATTTTACTTATGAAGTGTTATAGATAAAGTATAATCGAAATCTACTCCTTCACATGCAAACACTTTTTTTTTTTTTTTTTTTTTCGCTGATGCAAACATGTTTAGATAACCAACATATACATGTGTTTTTATAAAAAACAATATCTAATGGCGTCAGAGCAGGGTACAAAAAAGTTAAAAATACAGAGAGATCATAATTGTATTTTAAGAAAAAATAGTGTTTTTATGTACATATAGCTTAATGAGAAAAGTGATTTTGACAAGTTATTTGTAGCGGCACCATATTTTAGATAGTCAGAATTCGTTTTCCATTCTACAATTTCCATAAGTACGGTTGGGTGTAATATGGGCGTTCTAAAACACATGTTTCCCTCAAAGATGCATCTCCTTTAAAACTTCAACCACCGACGACATGTATTGGGTCAAAAAACGGAAGAAGAAGAGAAGTTGAACTTGGCCGCAATTTTCTTGTGATGTTGGTTGTATGTGTGTGAGGTTGTGATGCTGGTTTTTGTGAGGTATATTTGTGTATAAACATGATATGTTTGGCTGGTAAAGTTAGCAATGTTATTACGCATATTTTGTGATAATATTAGTAGTGAAAGTAAAAAGTTATCAGTGTTCATCATTATGGTTTGTTTAACGATTCAATAGATTCAAAAACTAAAATCTCAGATAAAAAAAATGAAATTTTGAAAAGAAAACCCTGAAGTTGGAATGTTTGTTTGTCACAAAAGTAAGTGTACGTTTAGTATGCTTCTATCAATCACAATCGGTATGATTTTGGGTATAAAGTGGGTCCCACAGGTATGATAGTTTTCATAGGAGGCAAGTGGGTTGGGTATGAAGTATTATATTTGAGTATCATAGCAATTTTTTGGATTCAAAGTAGTAAAACAAACATCTTATTTCGGAATGAAAGTATTCCCTCATTCCGATTACCGTATACCAAACGCACCCTACGTTTATGAGAATGGGAATGAATGAATTACATTCCCAATAAATTATTTGGTTAGTGGGTTTTATTTTTTGAAATATGATTATGAAACCCATAAAATAGGCAAATCTCATACCCATCAATCACGATGGGTTTACAAACCTTATACACATAGTGATTCCCGTTAATAAACCAAAAACGCCCCGGAACAATACCAAAAGATAGTAGTAACTAGGGGTGTTATCGGGTCGGGTTATCGGGGTTATCGGGTTAGTCGGGTCGGGTTGAGTCGGGTTTTGAATTTTTTAAAAGTGACCCGCAACCCGACCCGATTAAGAATCGGGTTATCGGGTTCGGGTGGGATTCGGGTCGGGTTATGTCGGGTCGGGTGATTCGGGTTATCGGGTGACCCGATTAAGTAACAGTAACTTGTCATTAGAAACTACATATATAATTTCATTTTACATTCTTCCAAGCTTAGTTACTGATATGTATAAACCACGTATGTAATTTCATTTTACATTCTACCAAACTTAGTCCTGATGACTCATGCTAGTCATGTTTGTGATTTTACATTATTCTTAGTTTGTTACATGTTTCTTTTTTGGGAAAAATGGACTATCCCCTGCAAATGTATTAGGAGATGGATTTGTCATGAGGGATACTGGGAAAGGTTTAGGTTCTGCAATGTAAAAGTATGGGGTAACCAAATGTTTTTCATGCATAGAAAATTGTAAGTTACATACATTGGGCTGCTAAAAAGTATTTACTAAAAAATAGAAAAGTGATTTTCGGGTCTTATCGGGTTGACCCGATAACCCGATAGCAAATTTTTTTTAACCCTAAACCGACCCGATAACACTATCGGGTTATCGGGTTCGGGTCAAAACAACCCGATTAGATTTTTTGACCCGATTTGACCCGACCCGATAAGCCTTATCTGGTTCGGGTTCGGGTCGGGTCAACCCGACCCTACTGACACCCTAGTAGTAACCTTGAGGGCCAAAAACAATTTATTTATTTATTTATATATGAGGAAGGAATAATAAAGGGCCGTCGGATGGGTTAGGTCAAAATGTGAGCCGCAGGATGAAATCCAGCTAGAATGAACGCCGCACACCATGTATATATAGTGTAGAGAGAGAGAGAGAGAGAGAGTCAAAATGAAAATGAATCTAGACCAGCTTTGACCTAATAAATAGTCAGCCACCCTTCTCTCATTTCTCCTTTCTTATCATCATCATCATCAGCTTTCATACTATTCAGACCTCAAATAATAATTTCTAATTTCTCTCTGCCCACCATTTTCAACCTGCTTCATTCATTAAGAGAGTAACAAACACATCACATTCATTCATTCTGGCCTTCTATGAAACAAGAGTTGAGGATGTTGTTTGTTTGATTTGAGTGGGGTTGTGATTGAGATCCAGTTTGAGTTTCAACTACAGGTATGATTTTGATTGATTTTTCTCTATCTTCGGTGACGTGGCATTTACTAGATCAAAAATGAGATTGATGTGTTTTTATAACAACAACGGATGTGTTTTTATAAACCCATGATGATGATGATGAGATGTTTTTTTTTTTGATCTGATAGTAATGATGTTTTTTCTTCGTGTTTCGTTCGCTTCTGCTTTTTGATGTCGTTAGAGGTTTCTAGATCTATATTTAAGGATTCTTCAAATGTCTAGATCTATAAATTATCATACCATTTACTCTACTTTTTTAGTTTTTACCCACATCTTTAGTTTTATAACTAGTTTTCTTTCCTAGGACCCTATCCTTTTGTTTTATTTGTTTGTAACATTGTCCCGATACGTGCTTGTGGAATCTTATGTTAAGTCATTAGTCGCCACCATATACAGATTATTTAGACTGTTTTTTTTTTTTTTTTTTTTTTTTTTTTTTTTTTTTTTTTAAACTGATTGGTGTTTTTTATGTGTATGAATATATTATCCATGTGATATTAATTTTTTTGCATTTACTACGTTTCAGTGTACAGGCTTCTCTGTCTTTGCAACATACTAATTTATGACGTAGAATCTATCTCGTGCTAGAATGGACTTGGAACCTTTGGAATTGATTAACATGGATATGAATTGGAACATTATTAGAAAAAGCCGTACCAGCATTACTAGACGCCCCAGGAAGCCCGGATCCGACACTTTTGGATTGTGTCTTAAATCCCGAACCAAGAAGGTATCTCTATCTTTTATAATATATATGCAAGTGCTTATCTACATTTCCAATTCGGCATCAAGTTTTACTCTTATTTGTTTTCTCTAACAGTTTGGCGCTGACAAACTAGTTGATGCCCCTTTGAAGAAACGAAAACTTTTGCGTGAATCTACTTCACCGCTTTCTCAAACTGCGTGTCTTAACTGTGAAGGGGGTCTTACATCTGGACCTCAGACTCCCGCTGTTCATCATGAAGATTCTGCTCAACGATGTTGTTCAAATTCGTTAACCCCGGGCAAGAAAACAAAGTCTAAAACTTCAGTGAGAAACAGTAAGATATTGAAACCGAGAAAAAAACAGGCCAAGTCCGTAGTTGACTTTTCGGGTATTGAGTTGCTTGCTGATGCTGCGTGTAGTAGCTTGATTGATAATAACGCAGTTCATGTCAAGGACCTGTCTTTATTGAAAGAGCACGTAACACCAAGGGCTAATTCATGTGATGATGTTGATATAAAAGAAGCTATTGTGTCAACGGATTCAGATAATGGGAATGACAGGAAGGATAAGAGCGTTGCTCCTTCTAAAGAGTTGAGATTACATTGGGACTTGAATACAGTGATGGATGAATGGGTGGAACCTTGTGATGATTTGGTGGCTGAACCGGACCGTCATGATAGTTGTGTAGGGGGTGTAAAACTAAAATTAGAAGGTTGCAAAAATAGATTTGCAGAAGCTGTAGGTGTTAAAGAAAGAAAGCTGCTAGATAGTGTGTGTCGGAATCAGTCGTTTGTGAAGTGTGATGTTGATAGTTTAGCTGTACCCCTTGTTAAAAATTGTAATGGCGATTTGAGTTGCTCACAGGCGGTGATGGGCGTGAAGACGATTAGTAGTAAGACATCATATGTTGAGAGCTCTGCAAGTAAATCAGATGTTATTGACTCACTGACTCATCCAGTTAAGTGTGAAGATTTAACGGCTTCAACGACATCCATTTTACGAGAGCAAACAGTTGTCAAGGTTGAATCAAACATCAAAATAGAAAAGTCAGATCAGCAACCTGCTACTTTAGAAGATCCTGTCGTCAGTGAGTGCTGTGGTTCAAACGTTACTCAAGAAGAACAAGGTCACATGGCTGAGGGAGATTCAGATGGAAAAGTTGAGGTTGGTTATGATTCTCCGTTTGAAGATGGTGAGTTAAGAGAACCGATTGGATGGGAGGATAGTCAAGTTGAGGAAAAAGAGACAGTTGATTGTGCGTCTGATAATGTAAACAAAGCTGACTCTGGCACTATGGAAAACCCCTCGTCCGAAAGAGTTGACCATGGTCAAACAAAGGAAATTCAAAGTTCATTGTTGGTAAAAGAAGCCACACCTAACAATGACACCGAGCAAGGTGCTCAAGCAGATGTCTACGAGAAAAAACATATCGATGAACCAGCCAAAGGTTTTTCTGAAAGGAAAGATGGGCAGGAAGATTTAAGGTCCTTTGATGTGTGCAGGAGTGGTGCTTATGCACCGCAAAGCAGGTAAATTTCTATACACTAAATAGTTGCATATTAGTTTGTTGTTCCAATAGTGAAAATGCTTTTTGTCGTACGTATTTCCTAATTTGTTTCATGCATACAGGTCAAATCGTTTTGGAGATTCCTATTCTATGGGAAGGGATAATGTTTCTTTCCGAGACCGTTCATGTGATGATGTGAGTCGTCCACGTGGTAATTCCGTCACAAGACTTTGGGATGAGAAGAGCAACGGGAGCCTTGATAGCCGCAACAACCATTATAGAAATTACAGTCCTTACAGGAGCCAATACAGAAGGTCATCACCATCTGAAAGAAACAATGGCTATGGCAGTAATAATAATAGAGGACCGCCGGCTAGAAGAAGCCATAGCCGTGACCGTGACCATGACAGATACAATGATAGATACAGACAAGAATACCGTGATCCCAAACCATCTTATTTAGAAAGAAATCAACGTTCTACCAATTTCAATCGACCTAAAGCTCGTTCACGGTCAAGATCACGGTCCGGGTCTCCTATTGCTTGGAATTTTCAGAAACGCAAGAATTTGGATACAAGTAATTCTGGTGAGATAGAAACTATAACCAAAGGTGATCACGCTTCTCCTGAACGTTCCTCCAAATGTTTTGATGATCGAAGAAATAGGGATGGCCAATCTAGAGACAGTCGGCTGATTCAGCGAAACCAAAGGTTTGAGTCAATCGGGTATCCTGAAAGAATTAGATCAGATGATCATTTTCGGTTCACTCAACGTCCAACAACCTTTTCAAACAAATACAAAGATACTGGTGATGCTATCAGGAAACATGATGATCATTATGAAAAAGTTAACCGAGTGGGGCGGTTTGATGATAATGTTGGTATGAGGCGGTTTAGGTATGCAGTTGACGACAACCGCCGTAATCTAGATAGTTACTCTAGAGATGCTGGTAATGAGCATACAACAGTTATACCCGAGAGTAAAAGTTAGATGAAAGTTCATAGTTTGGAGCTTTGAATCGTTTATTCTTTTTGTTTAATTTGTTTTTTTACAACTATATAGTCTGGGGAGTAGTTATATAAGATGAGCCAGACCTTGGACAAACTTGCTGGAGTTTTGGTTATGAGGGGTATTTGGGACATTTTTTGTATGTTTCATGTCCTGTTTTTTTGTTGGGTCAAATACCATTTGGCCATCATCCCCTCTTTTATGAGAAGAATGCAAACTGCTATAGGTTTATGCTTCGCTTTCTGTGAAAGATAATGGTTTGGTTTAGCTATTAATTTCTAGATGTTGGTCGCTATGCTAGTATGCTGTACAGTTCACCTCACAGTCTCTGAATACACCAAACAGTTTCTGGTTTTACATTATACAGTAATAATTATATCTGTTCTCTATGCTTCTAGTGCTCGTAAAATTGGAAACTGTTGTCTCTTCTATTGATGCAGTGTTCTGATGGTGATTCCGTATTTTAACAAGAACCTGCATCTTATTGCTTATTACTGTTCTGCTGATCCAGTCATTCTGGTAATGTGAAAGATTTATAAGATGATGGAAAATATGATGTTTTTGCCAAAAGTTGTACTGAACTTGTAACAATGATTAAAGATTTATCTGTATATGCTTATCATTGAAAGCTACGTTGAACGATGAACTGTCTCTCCAAAAGTCCAAATGATCAAAAAGACCAGATTAATATTCACTTTTAACATAGTTGTTTCCAAACAGCAAAATAACACGTGTTTATAAACTTAGCATATAAGTTACAAGTTCATCGTGGGATTGATCTATACTCTGTACGCAGAATGAGGATCACAAGAAAACATGGTGTTATTACAAGTCTCTAACCAATGACAAACGAAAAAAGAAGAAACCAGAGACATTTTCTTGATCACATATTTACAGTGATATACAGTAAAAGGCACACATTAAAAGCTCTTTATCTTCATCCGTTAAAGCTGATGGATTCCAAATGAAGTTTCTTAGCCTCTTTTGATGAACATATCTTGGCAACTTCGTGTCTCATCTTTCCTGGCCCACAGACCAGAACTCCCACATCGGATCCTTTTCTGTTGTTCTCCATTAGTACACCTGCAATCATCAAGAACCAAACCTTGATCATTAAGAATAATGCAAATATCTTATTATCAATTTATAATGCAACTTTTAGCTCAAAGGGAATGAAGAACTTACACATTAGATCAGGCCTGTGGCCAAAATGTACTTTCAACAACAGATTGATTAGCAAAGCTTTCAATCTCTCCAACTTCAGATAACTCCAAGTTTTGCACTTTCGTGGCTTCCCTGTTGTTGGTGTCCTTCTTTGCCAGAGAAAAACAAAACTAGTATAGCCAAGAAAACACTAGCACAAACAAAGAACATGTCCCATAAAGTTTTGAATGTGTAGTTGTAGGCTGAAGGACCTCCAACGAGTTCTTTAGGGTAAATGACTAAATGTGGTATCTTATTAGAATCCCCAAGAAAATGAGAAGCATGATGAATGATGAGGATATAATTATACATAACCATAACCAACTGTTGGGTCCAAGTGGTGCTGCAATGCGTGAACCGGATAGGTTTGGTTTGAACCATATTATTCGAAGAGGCTTCTTGGTGTTTTCAAGAGTTTGTTGTTGCTCGGTTTCTCTAGTGATGTATGCTTGTATTTGGAAATTCATCCGAGAAAGATCTAAAGGGGTACCATTTGATGTTAGTGGAAGTAAAAGGTCGAGCATGGAGAGATCTGTTGAGTTTTTGAAGGCGCAAATGAGGAGAACACTTGTTGGGATGTTGTAGTTTTTATCAGCTTGTTGCGCCCTTCGAAAGGTCAGCTCTCGGATAATGGAGATGAAAAGAGTGATACCACTTCCTCCACTGATCAGTACTAGATTGTCGTATAACTACAACAAATACAAACAGAAGTAAGTTTCAGAACTGAGAAGCACACATGAGAATTGGAGGATTTCTTTCATAATTTTTTTTTTTTTTTCTTTTTTTCTTTTTTTTTTTGGCTTGATTAGTTATTTACATCTAAATAACCTTAGAAAATGTGGTGAAGTAGGTCCATAGGGTCCTTCCAATGAGACTTGAAGACGATCCATGGGAGAACCAGACAACTCTTGGTAAAGCTTGCGAGACCGAATTCCTTGGCACTTATCACAATGCCGAGTGGTTCAGGTTCCATGTTAGCATTAGAACTTTAGAAGTCACTGTAAATGGATGCCACTGTAACTTTGAGATCAATGGAACATTCACAAACAATATGTTTGTTGGGTTATACTCCAATCCTGCACAATAAGTTCAACATAAATCAGCACCTCTTAATTTCCGATTTGTATAGGTCAACTTACTAAAAAGATTCTTGGTCATAATGTAACCAGCAGTCTTAGAAAAGGTAAGTTCAAGAGCATCACTAGGCAAGAGTCAGGCAGCAATGAGCCTAACGTTTGTAAGATTAGCATCGGTCTATAAGGAAGAGGAAAATCCCAGGAAGAATCAAGCAGAAGTAGGCTACTCCGACATGAATTATGTAGAAGAAGAGGTATAGAATATATGTTTGGTGCGTGTAGAAAGTTCTAACATCTTTCGCCTTATGCTAGTGATGCTTGTCACCCACATAATCAATGCAAAACACGAATGCAATTTCTCCAGCTACATTTGAAAGGTAAGTTTTGCTCCATTGTAACATCTGCGTTGTCATTGACCCACTAAAATTAGGGGTGTAAATGAATTTGAAATAGAGATTATTCAGAAAGGTTTTAAAAGCCAAAGCTACTATTTGTGCTTTACAAGATTGCACCAACCAAAACACAAAGCGTAATTTTCATAGATGAATAGAGTCCAAAGTATACGCAGATGAATCATGAAACAAACACTTTTAGAAACTTTCATTATAAAGGTGATGTCTACAGTCTGATACATTGAGCCAAAATGTCATTACTCCTTACATTGAGCATAATTACATAATTCGTTACATTGAGCATAATTACATAATTGAGATCATCATTTTATGGCAGATTACAAGTCAAATAGTTACATTGAGAAATTATATATATAAAGCATAAACATATCAAATAGTTTATGGCAGATTACAAGTCAAGGGAAGCCTGCAAGTACACTCTACACAACAGTTCCAACAGTTCCAACCAAGTCTCATAAAAATGGGTCATTTGAGTTGGGTTTTATCTCAAACGGGTCAAATGTTTACGTAAAAAGCAAAGGTCGAACATCTCAGAACTATCCAATCATATCTTTAAAATTTTCAGATTATCCTTGTAAAAAAACATTGCTTTGTAATCTTAACTAACGCATAAAAATTTCTAATAATGTAATTTAATAAATAAACAAAAAAACTGGCCTGTTTCGACCTGTTACTTACACCGAACTATACTTTATCACTACCCTCAGTAACAATAATTTATGAATTAAAAGAAAATGGACGAAATTGTTTCAGAAAAAAATTCACACAACCTCTTTGATTTAATACTTTATAGCAGATTACAAGTCAAGCTCTTAGTAGTATTACCTAGGCAGAAACCATTGGGAGAGTGAGTACCAAATCATCATGTAGCACATAATCACGAGAATCATTTTTGACCCTGATGTACCTTAAAGAGAAATTGATGTTAAACACAAAAGTGGCAATTGCTTGCTCGCTAAAGGGACAACCCCTCAATATTAGCTTTCTTAGTTTTGGGCACCCTTTTGATAGCTCCAGAAGCCCTGCATCAGATTCTCCCGTATAGCTTAGAGATAGATATCTTAGATTATGACCATACTCTCCAATGTATCCTAAACCCACATCCGTCAATCCACCAATACAAAGATTGATATCTAGCCTTTCAAGTTTTCTGCAACCCATTAGCATAGCTCGAACCCCATTGTCTAGCTGTAAATATGTCATACCGCCTTCCCTATCCAACCGTATACGGAAATCACGCAGATTCTTCAAATGAGTTCCTACACACTCGAAAGCTTCATTTGAAATATCTGAGAGTGTAACATTTAAATACTCCAAATTGATACATCCTTGAGCCAGAGCAATAAGTCCCATGTGAGTCACATGCCAAGCATGGTGAAGTTTACGCAATTTCTTGCAAAACTGACCAATAACTTGCAATCCAATATCTCCACATATATCATCGTTCACTAGAACTTCCAAATTGGGACACCTCTCAAACAAGGAACATTGGCAATTATTTCCAATACCGAGATCCAATTCCCGTAGCTGATTGAGATATCGGTGTAGAAAAGAGAAAGAAGCTTCCTCCAACTCCTCAATACGTAAACCACGAATATTCGGGGGGAATTCAAAACCACTATAATCCCAATCTTCATCAATAAACGCGTAACCAAAATGATCGAGCTTCTTAGCATACTTAAAGACTTTTTTTCCAACCAAGTCTCATAAAAATGGGTCATTTGAGTTGGGTTTTATCTCAAACGGGTCAAATGTTTACGTAAAAAGCAAACAAAGTCGAACATCTCAGAACTATCCAATCATATCTTAAAATTTTTCAGATTATCCTTGTAAAAAAACATTGCTTTGTAATCTTAACTAACGCATAAAAATTTCTAATAATGTAATTTAATAAATAAACAAAAAAACTGGCCTGTTTCGACCTGTTACTTACACCGACCAAACTATACTTTATCACCACCCTCAGTAACAATAATTTATGAATTAAAAGAAAATGGACGAAATTGTTTCGGAAAAAAATTCACACAACCTCTTTGATTTAATACTTTATAGCAGATTACAAGTCAAGCTCTTAGTAGTATTACCTAGGCAGAAACCATTGGGAGAGTGAGTACCAAATCATCATGTAGCACATAATCACGAGAATCATTTTTGACCCTGATGTACCTTAAAGAGAAATTGATGTTAAACACAAAAGTGGCAATTGCTTGCTCGCTAAAGGGACAACCCCTCAATATTAGCTTTCTTAGTTTTGGGCACCCTTTTGATAGCTCCAGAAGCCCTGCATCAGATTCTCCCGTATAGCTTAGAGATAGATATCTTAGATTATGACCATACTCCCCAATGTATCCTAAACCCACATCCGTCAATCCACCAATACAAAGATTGATATCTAGCCTTTCAAGTTTTCTGCAACCCATTAGCATAGCTCGAACCCCATTGTCTAGCTGTAAATATGTTATACCGCCTTCCCTATCCAACTGTATACGGAAATCACGCAGATTCTTCAAATGAGTTCCTACACACTCGAAAGCTTCATTTGAAATATCTGAGAGTGTAACATTTAAATACTCCAAATTGATACATCCTTGAGCCAGAGCAATAAGTCCCATGTGAGTCACATGCCAACCATGGTGAAGTTTACGCAATTTCTTGCAAAACTGACCAATAACTTGCAATCCAATATCTCCACATATATCATCGTTCACTAGAACTTCCAAATTGGGACACCTCTTAAACAAGGAACATTGGCAATTATTTCCAATACCGAGATCCAATTCCCGTAGCTGATTGAGATATCGATGTAGAAAAGAGAAAGAAGCTTCCTCCAACTCCTCAATACGTAAACCACGAATATTCGGGGGGAATTCAAAACCACTATAATCCCAATCTTCATCAATAAACGCGTAACCAAAATGATCGAGCTTCTTAGCATACTTAAAGACTTTTCTGAAATCACTTAAAGATCGTGGATAAATATTCAGAGATACTAACGACTTGCTACATTTCTTTGCAATTTGTGCAACATCCTTCATATTGTACCTACCAAAGGGGGAACTAAAACTTAACGACTCCATAACCGTGTTACTCAAAGCCAACTCATGTAACTATTTCCCATTTGGGATGTAATCATTTTGTATCCAATTATATTCTAAACACAAACTTCTCAAATCAATACAATACCTAGCAATATCAATTAAACCATCTTCTGAAAACATTTTACACCCACGAATCTCTAAACTCTTTAAACTACCACCTCGGGTTTTCGCCAAGCGTTTGAGATCAGAAGTAGACACAACCATGTTCCGGATAGATAGTGAATTCAAACGCGTAAACTTAACAGCTATCTCGTGAATCCACGGTTTGACTGGAATACGACATTTGCGAGCATTATCTCGTCCATATGAATAAGACTTAAGTGTTAAGGACTCGAGGCTAGGGAATCTATGGCTTAAACGTTCGGGGTCAGGGGCGAAATGCACATGGACAGTTAGGTTTTTACGCGTTGAAGAATCGATATCGAAATATTTCCTAGAGACTAATGAAACAGAATTAAGGACATCATTATTGTCTTGTATGTAAGGCATTACACAATCTAACACTAACTCCTCCATATTTCTTTTATTTATTTTTTTGATAACGGGTTCATCCATATTTCTAAATAAATGAGAAACAAGAAGAAGAATCAGAGTCTTACCGGAGCTTTGGAAATGGGGTTAAGGGTTTCAGAATGAGTGACATTGGGAAAGTGTTATCATTTGGGGATACATATATTTTTTAACTTTTCCATCTTTAACTTATTTTATTTATTTATTTTTTTCTTCTTGGCGAGATCAAACCTCATCTAGACCCAGACTCAACCGATCTAAACCCGGACCCGTTTAGATCTATGTTCTAAAAGACCCATCTAGACCCGAACCTATATAGACCCGTGACTAAACCCAACCCGACCCACATGTTATGCCACCCATGCCTGAAAGTATAAAAAATTGTTTGGCACATGGATTAATTTCTAAATAGGTAGTTTCACTGATGTTTTGAAAATCGGGACTTTGATTGACTCGGTCGGGTAATCGGGTCATCGAGTTACCAGTTCAACCGGTTCGGTCTCTGGGTCAACTCATTTTTCTTCCCTAAAAAATAACAATCATTTCCAATAACACAAAAATAAAGTATATATATGAATCATGACTAATCCATATATTAAGCTTAGAAAAACATTAAAGAAAAAGATTAACATGTAAAAATAAATTTATGCCTAATTACATATAATTAACTCTTGTTGTTCGTAAAAAACAAGGAAAAAACCAAAACCCGGACAGGTATGGTGAACTGGGTTGACCCGGTTCTCGTAATTACATCATCTTTGGTTTCATTGTCAAAAATCTATACTAGCAATATATGCAATAAATTGTTCATTGTATTATTTTATCTTCTTATTTCAGCTAATTACTTAACGAAACCCTAATATCGAGTATTGGTTATGATCGTACGAGCATAAAGAAAAGTATTTATCAATCACATACCTATGGTTATACCCAAGGCCTTTGGTCTACTGGTATAAAATGTTAAAAAATTACGCTAAAATAAACATACCTATGATTATCTAATTTAGTTTATTTTCAGTACTAACTACTAACCAACAATGGTCTATTCTTATGTTGAGAAGAAAAGCACATGAAATTAGTTGTAAGCTTGATCGAACCCGGCTTCATATTTGATATGATGACCCAATGGGCCTCATTTATTTGAACTAGTTTTCAAACTTGAAACCAGCTGGATAATAGATATGAATTGCTATTTCTTCTCCAAAAGGCGAAGAACGGTGGGATCACCCTGGTCCCATGCATCCTAAGGACTCAGCCAACCGGACCCTCCCCCAAGGACCTAGCCCAGGCAATGAGTACCTGTCCCAGTGACTGTACTTATCAGGATGTGTGCTTTGAACACTGATCATTTTCTCCAATAGGCCTCTCGTTGACCAGTGAATCTGAGCATTTGTGGTCGGGGTTGGTACCAATTGAAAGCTTTTAGGCCAATGAATTGACACAATGTTGGAAGCTCTTACCATTGGACTAAAGGCCCATTGGTATGAATTGCTATTTCTTAACCCACTTTCAAACATCATTTTCACATATCTTTCACTTCAATTGATTTTATGCAAATGTAAACCAGTAAATGTTATGCTTACATCGTTGCTAAATTTTATTTTAGTGGCAATTGCATATATACTTACTAAAACTTGCTTATTTGCATATATAGGGTAAGGATCCAGTGAGAAGAAAACTTATAATGAGAAGGATGAGAAATAACTATAACCACATATTTGAGATGCGTCGATTTGAATTAGATGCATCTCTATTCATTTAGATGCATCCCAATTAGTTTCGAAAGTAATTTTGTAGTGAAAACGATGTAAAATAGTACTTGCAACAAATTTGACCCGCAGAGGACGAAAAATACATAGGATTTTCCTAACTTGCTAAAATGCATCTAATATATGTATAGGCATCTAATTTTTAGCTAGAAATTATATTAGGGTGCATCTAAATGGTTAGGGATGCATATAATTTAAGTCGATGCATATCTAATATGTGGTTATAGTTATTTCTCATCCTTCTCATTTTAAGAGTTCTTCTCATTTGATCCTAAGTCTGCATATATATCTAAAACATGCTTAACTTGCATAGTACATCATGCATTGAAAACTTGTATTTTAAAAATTATGCAAGTTTTTAAGTTTTAGTAGGTATATATGCAATTCTCCCTTTATTTTAAATACTTTCATAATATTTTTTTCTATGTAGTGCAACTTGCATTATTAAAACAGTTGGAGATAGTAAGTCATTATTTTTCCATTTCTTTTTGGATAATTCTTGGGGGTTAAGTTTCGTTGAAAACGTGTATGGAGTTTTCTTTATGGTACCACAAAAAGACAAAAGGAATAATCACCCACTCCTCTTTCCATCTCATTTCTTTTCCTTCATTTTCCTTATAAATCCAAACTTTTTGGTTTCACATTTCAACCCACAATTTATATTTAAACTTGTGAAAGCGAAATATAGTCAATTCTCTTACGAAAAAAATCCATCACAGACGTACAACAGTAGAAAGAGAACATGGTGAAGCTTACAATAGTTGGAAGGGTGAACGATGGATTGCCAATGTCACAAGGACCTATATACAATGAAGACGATGACAACACGGCCTACAAGCAACATGCAGAGTTCGTGCTTCGTGAGATCTCCGTCAATGCTTTGCCAACTTCTAATACCACCATCGTCCTCCATCATCATTGCTTCAAGTATGTTACACACCTTTAGTTTATATAATCTGTAAATTCTAGCATATATGTGGTCTGCACACACTTTATTCTGCATGCTGTAGTTCGAGACTAGTTGTTCATACTTATAAACGTGTAAATGATACCTAAATTTATAAGTCCTAAAAATATTAAAATTGTACGATTTTTCACTTATAGTTGTAGAAACAATGTCTGCGCTTATGAAGGTACAAAGAGTTGAAAATATTTCCTAGAGACTAATGAAACAGAATTAAGGACATCATTATTGTCTTGTATGTAAGGCATTACACAATCTAACACTAACTCCTCCATATTTCTTTTATTTAATTTTTTGGGAATGAGTTCATCCATATTTCTAAATAAATGAGAAACAAGAAGAAGAAGAAGAATCAGAGTCTTACCAAAGTTTTGGAAATGGAGTTCAGGGTTTGCAATTCAATTTCTAATTTCTAAGTTGCGTGTGTTTCAGAATGAGTGACATTGGGAAAGTGCTTTCATTTCATTTGGGGAAAATCCTTATGGTGAAAGAGTCAAACATGTATTTTTTGCTAGGTTCACATAAAATTACCATTACCGCAAAAAACTCTCACTCGGTGATGTGTCACATCCTACTAAAAATCAATCACCCGCTGACACGTCAGCGAGTGAGAATTTTTTGTGAGGATTTTATGTGGATGTAGCATACCCCTCCTTTCTTTACTCAGTATTTTGAAAATCGAGTTTTTAATCGATTCGGTCGTGTAACCAAATCATCGGATTACTGATTCAACCGATTCGACTTATGTATGGGTCAAATCGATTTTCTACCCTTAAAAATAACTTCCTTTTCCAACAACACAAAAAGGAAGTATTCGTATATATAAATCATGGCTTAATTCATATATCGAGACTAGAAAAATATTCACCAAAAAGGATTAACATGTAAAAATATAATTATATCGTAATTACATATAACTAAATTTTGTTGTTTATAAAAAAGAAAAAAAAAAAAAAAAAGACCAAAACACGCGGGTTTCGTGAACCGGGTTGACCTAGGTCTCTTAATTACATCATCTTTGGTTCCATTCTCAAAAATCTATACTTGCAATATATGCAATAAATTGTTCGTTGTATCGTTTTACCTTCTTATTTCAGCTAATTACTTAACGAAACCATAATAAAGAGTATTGGATATGATCGTAAGAGCTTAAAGAAAAGTATTTATCAATCACATACCTATGGGTTACTCTTAAGTCTTATGGCTTTTGGTCTAGTGGTATGTGATAAACTCATAGATAATATAGGATGTGAAAAATTATCGTTAAAATAAATAAATAAATAAATAAATAAAATAACTACTAACCAACAATGGTCTATTCTTATGTTGATAAGAAAAGCACATGAAATTGGCTATGTTTGGCACAGAACTTTTTGAAGCTTTTTGAGGCAATGAGCGGTGAGCAATGAGCTTTTTGATTTTTAGTATTCGTTTGGCAAAAAAGCGGTGAACTTTGCTATTTTTTAGGAAAGCTCATTTTTCCAATGCTTCTTTAAGAAGCTGTGAGCGGTGAGCAGTGAGCTGTGACTACAGCTCACAGCTTACTGCTACTGCTCACAGCTACTTTTGCCAAACATAGTCGTAAGCTTGATCGAACCCGGCCTCGGCTTGTTATGTTACACTTTCTAGTAACGAAGTCTTTACTAGGCTTCATATTTGATATGATGACCCAATAAGACGATGGGCTGAAACCCAATGGGCCTCATTTAGTTGAACTAGTTTTCAAACTAGAAACCAACTGGAAAATTGATATGACTTATTTCTTAACCCACTTTCAAACACCATTTTCGGTATATCTTTAAGGGCTCGTTTGGTTTGTAAGTGGGATTGAAATTGGATTTGGATTTGGGAAAGGTTTGAAAGATATTGGATTTAAGGAGCCGTTTGGTTGGTGGGTTTCCTCACCATACAATGACAATGATTGTCATTTAAAATGTTTGGTTGAGTTTTTATATACCAAAGAATTGAATTGATTCCGCGGGTCCCATGCTGGATTCCCATAGACTCATTCCCCATTATTTTGGTACCTTTTCAATTCATTCCGTGGGCCCATATTTTTTTCACTACAAAATTCAATTATCTATACACTTTTTCACACAACCAAACATTAACATTGGTAATGATAAACTTTTATTATATCCATTGTCATTCCACCTCATACCAAATCCGATACCCATTGTGATTCATAGCAACAAACCAAACGGCCCCTAAGTATATGTTTGAATTAAATGAGGAGAGAGAAAATAAATGATTGATAAGTTTATTTTATGTATTTATTAAAATATAAAAGAAAAAAAAATAAGAAGAAAAATAAATTTATTTGTGGCTAAGATAAAATATCAAATAAAGAAAATGTTTTGATTGGTCCACAATTAACAAACCCATCAAAAACCCACCACATTATCGTGGATTGAAAATTCATGTCCGAAAGGATGTGTCAGGGGTGTCAACATGTACCAAACAATGTTTTTAAAGAAGTTTTCATTCAATACCCACTAAAAACGGTCAACCAAACGGGCCCTAACTTCAATTTGATTTTATGCAAACGTAAGCCAGCAAAAGTTATGCTTACATCGTTGCTTAATCTTTTTTAAATACTTTCAAATTAATTTTTTCTGGGCCAAGTAATGGGACAAGTTATCCGCACTCTCCCATAGGGAAGGTATCCAATCATTGGATGCATCGCTGATTTGTACGATGTGCATTACGGGTTGTACGGTTTGACCAAACCTCCTTATGTGACAAAATAGGGAGGGTATGTATAAAACATCCTCAAGTAAGGGAAATGATTTGCACACTCCCAAAATTTATTGGGTCACTCCATTCTGTGCAATAGACAGTTGTGCTTTAAATATAACCCGCTTTAACTGCTAGTACATTGGAGTGTCCTAATAAGATTTGGGAGTGTGCGAATCACTTCCCCTCAAGTAATATGTGTAGTCTGTTAAAAAAAAAAGTAATATGTGTAGTGCAACTTGCATTATTAAAAAGAGTTGGAGATAGTTAAGTCTTTATTTTCCATTTCTTTTTGGATAATTCTTGGGGGTTAAGTTTCGCTGAAAACGTGTATGGAGTTCTTTTTGGTACCACAAAAAGACAAAAGGAATAATCACCCACTCCTCTTTCCATCTCATTTCTTTTCATTCATTTTCCTCATAAATCCAAACTTTTTGGTTTCACATTTCAACCCACAATTTATATTCAAACTTGTGAAAGCGAAATATAGTCAATTCTCTTACGAAAAAAATCCATCACAGACGTACAACAGTAGAAGAGAACATGGTGAAGCTTACAATAGTTGGAAGGGTGAACGATGGATTGCCAATGTCACAAGGACCTATATACAATGAAGACGATGACAACACGGCCTACAAGCAACATGCAGAGTTCGTGCTTCGTGAGATCTCCGTCAATGCTTTGCCAACTTCTAATACCACCATCGTCCTCCATCATCATTGCTTCAAGTATGTTACACACCTCTAGTTTATATAATCTGTAAATTCTAGCATATATGTGGTCTGTACACAGTTTATTCTGCATGCTGTAGTTTGAGACTAGTTTTCATACTTATAAACGTGTATACCTACATTTATAAGTCCTAAAAATATTAAAATTGTACGATTTTTTACTTATAGTTGCAGAAACAATGTCTGTGCTTATGAAGGTACAAAGAGTGATAAATTCTGTCTTCCTAAGAAGTTACATCTTTTCATGCTTCCTCTTATTCGCAGAAGAACCTTTTTTTTTTTTTATTTTTTATTATTAAAAAAAAAAAAAAAAAAAAAAAAAAAAGCAAAAACAAACTGAAGTGCTCTTTTTTGCATTATGTCAATGTGAACAACTTTCTTTTGCTAAGAACAAAAGATTCTTTAATCTAAATGTTTTTGTTGTATTAATAATTAATGAATGAAGCTACATGGTAAAGAATGGTGTTTGCTTCATCACGCTATGCGATGTTTCATATCCAAGAAAGCTTGCGTTCCACTACCTTCAAGATTTGCAAAAGGAGTTTGAAAAGATTGATCTAGAACTTATAAACCAGATAACCGAACCATACAGCCTTCGCAAATTCGGTAACTATCCTTACAACTGTGATGTTTGAATGCCGTAAATTTTGATCCTCTTAAGTTAGCGATTAATCTATTTTAAAATACAGATAATATTATATGCAACATCAGAAGACAATATGTCGATACAAGGACTCAGGCAAACTTATCAAAGCTTAATAACCATAGACAAGCTGAACTAGATGTTCATACTGAACAAATGTCTATAGTTGTTGAAAGGAGGAGAAAAGCAGGTAAATTTAATTAGCGGTTGCGAAAATTGGATATATAAGTTGTCTATTTCGTTTATGTACGTATTGATCTATTTCTAATCATCAGACTTGCTGGAAAGGATGATGAAAGCGCATAAAAGTACTTCCCCCGTGTGGGGATCCAAGACTCTTGAGGTAAATGAATTAGATATTACAACAATGTTAAAAAAGATAGATTTTTATTTATTTATTTTTTTGGTCTAAGGAAACAGCTTATAGCTGATATGTTTCACAGGTTATCGCAGTGAAGTGGACACCGAGCGTGACAATCATCTTCGTTCTTGCATTTGTTCTTCTATGGAGCAGCTTCAAAGCATGAGATCAAATATGTTCACTACAAGCTCGCTATATATGGGGAAACCATATATGACAACGATTATTAATTTATATGTACATGTGTGAATAAACATAAACGACATTCTTTTATTCTTTGATGTAACAATGTTCTACTTTAACTGTTTGATGTAATTAAGCATTTAGATGATGAAGAGTAGTTGATAATATATATGTGGGTGAAGTTTAACATAAAATGACACTCAAGGGACTGTTTTGTAAGCTTTATAATTAAGTAAAAGTTGAGATTAAAGAACGTATAATGAGAAGTCGGCCATCGTTATTCCTTACGTTTACAAAAGCAAAAACAGTCGTCTCAGAATTATTAAGAAAGATTTTGAAGACATTATAGACTGCTTTCGATTCAAGGTAATTTACTTTTTATGTAATTCTATCTATGTAACTATTTAATACGGATTAATAGTAATGTATGTTACATATCTATAGATCTTTGTGTGCATTAAGTTTATCATTATGTTATGCATCTTTTGTGAATCAATGCTAACTGGCATTATGTAACTTTTGTTGCTACGTATAAAGATTATGGAATATAGCTATCATAAGTAATCAACCTTGGTTTTTGGATTATAAATCAATGGCAAATTAATTATGTTCTGTATTTATTTAGTTTCTAAATTAAAAATAGATCTTTCATATTTATAATACAAATGCTAATGTGATTAATGTGTCAATCCTATTGCATTAGAGATTTCAAGACTAAAAAGTTGCTTTGGAGATGGAGAGAAAAAGTGTATTTTCAAGACTTGGCAATGTTGGAGATAGGGATAAATTCTGTCGTCGACAAGATCAACAACGGTGCTCATTCCTTTTCTTCAATTTCCCGGACGGGTGGGAGGTCAAGAACATGTGGGAGAAGTTTAGTTCATATGGACATTTGGTTGAAATATACATGGCAAGAAACCGAATGAGAAACGGGTCTAAGTTTGGATTTTTAACTTACAAAAACATCAGTGATACACCAAACATGGAAAAGAAGATTAATGATACGTGGGTGGGATCATATAGGATACGGGGTTTTGTAGCTAACAATGGTTCACAAAGAAACACAAGTACAGGTGGTTATAGATACCAACCGAAAACGACTCCAAGACACGTGAGATCTTACAGACAAGTTATTAAAAGAGAGGGTTTTGGAGAGTCAAAAAATGATAAACCGATGGCTGACAAAGTTGCTTTGGAGATGGAGAAAAGAACTAGAAGCAGGATCCGCACACCACAATTAGAAGATGTTCCAGAGTTGATCCATCGTATACAATCATTGTTGCCGGTAGAAGAAGCGACACGCACGTGTATCTTGTCTAAGTCATGGCTTCACGCTTGGTCTACCATCCCTACCCTCAGATTCCCTGAACTTAAGAGGTTTGCAACAAAGGAACAAGAAAGAAAATATAAGAAGCTGATTGACAATACTCTGCAAAGGTATCACCGATACAACATACCAATTGAAAGTTTAGATCTTCAACTCAGCTTCAGGAACCGATACTGGGATTGCCTTGCTAAAACATGGATTCAACGTGTAGTTCCCAAAAGTTGTGTCAAAGAGTTTTTCCTAGAGGCCTCGGAATTGAATGAATCGTTTACATTACCAAATGAGTTATTTTATAGTGAAAACCTCAATACAATAAGTTTAAAAACCTGGGGGCCTATGTCTTCCCTTCGAATTTGTAGCAATCAGGTTATCAAGTGCGTCTCTCTACGTGTACTGCACTTAAAGTCCGTGATTATAAGTGATGAGGTACTTGATAAATTATTAACTGTTTGTAGCCTGCTAGAGAAGATTGGGCTTGAGTGTTGTCGGGGCTTGAAGAATTGTAAGGTCAAAAACCTTCCTCATCTTCGCGAATTGAGGATATATCAAGAAGAAAAGAACGGTCTTTGGGAGATCAACAATGTACCAAGGCTTCGCTCGTTTAATTACAGCGGACCATGTGCACCTATACCTTTTAATATAGATTCATTAGGTAATGTGACACAATTATCGATAGACTGTACGGAGATAGACAACGAATTTGTCAAAACAATTGAATCAAAATTTCCTTTGCTCGAGAATTTAAGTCTTGGTATTGGGTTTTGGGAGCTCGAAAGCTTGGTTATCAAAAGTGTTTCTCTAAAGTGGTTGACCGTTAGTTTATTTGTAGACAGCAGGCAAGTCAATGTACAAGTGTGTGCTCCAAAATTACTTTCTTTCACCTTTGAAAATGGAAGTAAAATAATACATGGTTTCTCGTTTCCTACTATTGCTCCCAAGCAAATTAACCTAACTTATGACTTGTGGAGACCCTTGTATAATTCGTTCTTTCTAAAACTGAGGAAAGTAGTCAATTCATCAAGCAAGTTTAATATTGAAATAAAATATAGGAGTTCCTGTCGATTGAACATTGATGTTGATGATCTCAGAAAACGGGTCTCGTTTCCGGTTACGAACGTGGAAGAAGTATCACTTGAAAGCTGTTCCAGTGAACACATATGGGAGAAGAAACAATTGTTTGATGCATTATTCTCGATTTGCCGTCCTCATTACATAAAGTGCAGTAAGCTAGTGGTGAGGGAGATGATGGAAAAGAAAACGAATGAACTGAAAGATATTCAAGTGCAAGATCCTCATAATGGAAACTGGGAATCTGTAACAAGTTCTTTGATAAGCGTTCTTGATGCGTTTCCCAACCTGATCAAGTTCAAACTGATTTGGTTTTCTGAATAGAACCTTTGGTTCATTTTTATGATATAATATTTAAGTTTTGCAACATTCTTTTTTTCTGTTTTAATTTGTTTCCTGCACATTCTTAATAATATCAAATGAAAGTTTATCCGATTCATTATATACACACGCATTAAGAAAACAGGTTAAATGGGTGAAACTACTCACTTTGACCCGTTACCTGACGCACATATTTTTAAACCTCAGTGAACAATTTATACCTTTTGGTGGCAACTGATGCCGGAACATATTCAAATTTGACTTCCAAATCAAATTTTGCATGATTAAATATGTTTGATGCTCAACATCTAAAAAGGTGAATCCTCTAGTAAAATGCTTCTTACACAGAGTACATACGTTAACTTGGTTAAACTACTAAGACTGTATAATGAAAAATAAAAGGCACCAGCTTTGATCATCAGCAATGCAGAAAAACATCCTTCTGGCTATATCATCCAAAACTATCGACCCATAGAGTTCATGCTTAAATCATTTTGAACTGAAATCTAGACAGCTGCATGTTTTGGCCAACAAAAAAGATGATGCTTTGAGTTGATAGTTGATAGTCGATCATTTTGTCACCTCTAGCACTTGGAATAAGGCCGCCAATGTCTACTCTAAAACTTTCTAATCCATCACATTTTGCCCAAATTCTGAACAGCAAAATAAACTAAATAATTCCCATTTGGAATAAGGCCGCCAATGTCTACTCATTTTTTCACCTCCATATTTTTAAGCAATTCATCCATACAAGACATTCTTTTATTTATATGTACATGTGTGAATAAACATACTAGACATTTTTTTTATTTATATGTACATGTGTGAATAAACATACTAGACATTTTTTTATTTATTTATATATATGTACATGTGTGAATAAACATACAAGACATTCTTTTATTCTTTGATGTAACAATATAATGTTCTACTTTAAATATTTGATGTAATTAAGCATTTAGATGATGAAGAGTAGTTGATAATATGTGGGTGAAGTTTGACTTAAAATGAAACTCAAGTAACTGTTTTGTAAGCTTTATAAATAAAAGTTGAGATTAGAGAATGTCGGCTATTATTATTCCTTACGTTTACAAATGCAAAAACAGTCGTCTCAGTATTATTAAGAAAGATTTTGAAGACATTATAGACTGCTTTCGATTCAAGGTAATTTACTTTTTATGTAATTCTATCTATGTAACTACTGTGCATTAAGTTTATCATTACGTTATGCATCTTCGTGATCTTTGGTTGCTNTGCATCTTCGTGATCTTACGTTATGCATTAAGTTTATCATTACGTATACGTATAAAGATTATGGATTCATATGTAATCAACCTTGGTTTTTGGATTATAAATCAATGGCAAATTAATTATGTTCTGTATTTATCTAGCTTCTAAATTAAAAATAGATCTTTTATATTATAATACAAAGGCTAATGTGATTAATGTGTCAATCCTGTTGCTTTAGAGATTTCAAGACTAAAAAAAGTTGCTTTGGAGATGGAGAAAAGGACTAGAAGGAGGGTGTGCACACGACAATTAGATGATGTTCCGGAGTTGATCCATCGTATACAATCATTGTTGCCGGTAGAAGAAGCCGCACGCACGTGTATCTTGTCTAAGTCATGGCTACACGCTTGGTCTACCATCCCTACCCGCAGATTCCCTACTACCATCTTGTCCAAGTTTGTAACATATGAAGAAGAAAAAAAGTACAAACAGCTGATTGATCATACTCTACAAAGGTATCACCGAGACAATATACCAATCGAAAGTTTAGATCTTCAATGCGACATTAACCAAGACTCGGCTTTTGTGGCTGAAAATTGGATTCAGTCGGTAGCTTCCAAAAGCTGCATAAAAAAGCTTTTCCTAAAAATCTGCGTTTTGAATCATTCAATGACATTGCCAATTGAGTTATTCTCTAGTAAAAACCTCGATACAATAAATTTAACAGGCATGTGGACCTATCCCCTTCAAATTTGTAGCAATCATGTTATCAAGTGTCTCTCCCTGCGTGTACTGCACTTAGACTCTGTGATTATAAGTGATGAGGTACTTGAAAAATTATTGTCTATTTGTAGCTTGCTTGAGAAGATTAAGCTTTCGTATTGTCAGGGTTTGAAGAATTGTAAGGTCAAAAACCTTACTCATCTTTGCGAATTGGAGATATATCCAAAAGGAAAGAACGATCTTTGGGAGATCAGCAATGTACAAAGGCTTCGCTCGTTTAAATACAGTGGACTAGACGGACCTGTGCCTTTGATTATGGATTCATTAGGAAGTGTGACACAATTAAATATAGTAGGTGTGATGATAGGCAAAGAATTTTTCGACACAATTGAATCAATATTTCCTTTGCTCGAGAATTTAAGACTTAATATTAGGTTTTGGGAGCTCGAATATTTGGTTATCAAAAGTGTTTCTCTGAAATGGTTGACCCTAGGCTTATGGGAATACAGAAGGCAAGTCAATGTACAAGTGCATGCTCCATTACTTTCCTTAATCTATAAAGGTAGAAGTAAAACAATGCATGGTCTCTCATTTCCAACTATTGCTCCAAAGCAAATTAAGCTAACTTATGGTTTGAGTGGACCCTTGGATAATTCGTTCTTTCTGAAACTGAGGAAAGTACTCAATTCATCAAGCAAGTTTAATATTGAATTAATACATTGTGGTTTGGTTCCATTGAACATCGATGTTGATGATCTCAGAAAAAGGGTCTCGTTTCCGGTTACGAACGTGGAAGAAGTATCGCTTGTAAGTTATTGCAATGAACCATTATGGGAGAAGACACAATTTTTTGATGCATTATTCTTGATTTGCCGTCCTCATTACATAAAGTGCAGTAAGCTAGTGGTGAGAGAGATGACGGAAAAGAAAACGAATGAACTGAAAGATATTCAAGTGCAAGATCCTCATAATGGAAACTGGGAATCTCTAACAAGTTCTAGGATAAGCGTTCTTGACGCGTTTCCCAACCCGATCAAGTTCAAACTGATTTGGTTTTCTTTATGATATAAAGGCATCCACTATGATAGACCTTTTAAAAGGTTTATAAAATTGCCACATCTTACATTGTCATTAATTCTTAAAACTTTTCATACTATGAACTTATTCCCACTATAGTTAAAACCTTTAAGGTTTATAAATTGTTCCAACATTTAATGCTATTAAGTCAAAAAATGATAATAAACACTTCTTGGACCTTTCTAAAATCTTAGACCTTTTCATGCCACCTAGACATGAAATTGTTCCTCACTATGGTGCATAAAATCTTAGACCTCTTCATAAGTTTTTAGACCTATTCTTGAAACACCATAGTGGATGCTCTAATATTTAAGTTTTGCAACATTCTTTTTTCAGTTTTAATTTGTTTCCTGCACATTCTTAATAGGGAAAAATCTTTAATAAGGTACTATACTTGCCAAAAAAATGACTTTCGCGTACTGTACAAAAAAAAATAAAATAAAATAAAAAAAATAAAAAAAAAATCTTTTTCTCCCCCTTAAACTCAACTATTTTGTCCTTTTTGATGTACTGAACTTTCATTTTTTTAGCCTTTTTGATGTACTTTTGTGACATTTTTGCCCTTGAATTTTTAATAATTTGACTGGCAAAAAATGTCACAAGTACATCAAAAATGCCAAAAAATGAAAATTCAGTACCCATATAAGGAAAAAAATTGTTCGCTACCCAACAGTCATTTTTTTTTGGCAAGTATGATACATTTTTAAAGATTTTTCCCTTCTTAATAATATCAAATGACGAGTTTATGTGTTGATCTATTTTGTCCTTGTTCGTGTGTGTGTATATATATATATATATATATATATATATATATATATATATATATATATATATATATATATATATATATATATATATATATATATATATATATA